>PVIY010003431.1:0-113355 GCA_004026745.1 Myrmecophaga tridactyla
ACACACACACACACACACACACACACACACACACACACACACACACACACACACACACACACACACACACACACACACCCTACCGGCTCTGTCTTCTGCAAAACCCTGATAGATAAAGCTAGCATTAGCAAGCTGATCACTCCCTCAGCACTGCCCCCCAACATGGTGCGGGACTAGGGGTGCTCTACCCTCATCCGCGTTCCCAGCAACCTTCCCTGGACCAGAATCTACCGTGGGCCTCTCTCTGCTCTGTTTTCCACATGCCAGCAGTCCGAGTCATCCCCACAAAATCTCAGATACAATCCTGCCAGCCCCTGCTTAGAAGCCTTCAATTCTTCCCCAGTTTGGTTTAAGGAGAGAGACCAAAATCCTGAACACAGCCTCCGAGTCCCTGCGGGGACTGGCCCCTGCCCACTGCCCCACCCTTGCCTCCCACCAGTTCTCTTTCTGCATCCCAGTCACACCTACCCCCTTTTCACGTGTTCAAGGACAACAAAACCCTTCCTTCCACCCCCTTTTCACGTGTTCAAGGACAACAAAATCCTTCCTTCCGGGCTCTCTGCACACACCATTCCCCGTCTGGAATTCTCTCTTGGTTGCACATCCCTCACACCATCCCAGTCCCCTTTTGCATCTAGTTTAGGGGTTGGCAAACCAGGCCAAAGGCCAAATCCGGCCCACTGCCTGTTTTTGAAAATAAAGTTTTCCCGGAACACAGGCACAGCCTGCTTGTTCAAATATTGTCTAGCTGCTTTCATCTGTAACAGCAAAACCGTGACAGAGACTGTGCGGTCTGCAAAACCTAAAATATTTCCTCTCTGCACCTTTATAGAAAAAGTTTGTCAGATTTCGATTTAATTTACACCTTGAGAATCCTTCAGTCCTCGGGGCAAGGTAACTTCCTCCAGGAAGCCTTTCCTCATCTACTAAATCAGACTTTTCCAGGGATGATATTCTTTTCCTCCGGAACATTTCCCTCAGGCTGTAATCGCCCTTTCATCACTGTGCCCATTGCTTTCGGCTTGTCATTTTTATTGTACAATCAGCTTTCTGGGAGCAGAGATCATGGCTGCTTTCACCTGCCCTTTTATCCCAGGGCCTGGCAGGGTGCCCAGCTCATGGTAGGTGCCCAATAAAATTGAGCTGAATGAATGCGTCAGAAACTTTGCATATATGTCTCATTTAATCCTCAGCCCAACTGTAAGAGGTAGATATGCTGCTGCTCAATTTACCAATTAAAAAAGAAAATCTTTAGTCTTAGTGAGGTTAGGTAAATGCTAGAATGGAGATCCAAACCCTGTCTTTCTCCATCCCCAAAACACAAGCTCCCAATTACTGTGCTCTTTTGCCACAAAGATTCCAGAAGATAATGGCAGGAATAAGCTTAGCACAGTGTCTGGCATGCCAGCAGGGCTGACACGACCCATGCCGAGCCCCTTCCCTCTCTGTGCCTTGGTTTCCTCACTGGCTGCACCAGATGATCTCTCGGCCCCTTTCCTGCTGCTCTCCCCTGGAGACCCTGGGACTGATCCGCCCATGCCAGGGACGGCTCTCCACTCTCCCCTGAGACCTGCAGTCCTGCACAAGACAGCCACCTGCGCCTCCAGCTCCTAGCCTTCCCTCCCTTCCTAGAAGCACTCAGGGTTATCATTTTGCCACTTTGTTCTCTCCCAAGTAGATAAAAAGGGATTCATTTCTAAAGTCCCCAGGGATTTCCTCGCATCCTTGCCTGCATCCGTGGGTGTGCACACGGCTCTCTAACATTTAATATTTTATGTACATTTAGACGATTGTTCTTTGCACTCAGCGCTGCCAGGATCCAGCTTTTCTAGGGAAGCAGACGTAACTCCCAGGCAGGGTGAGTCCTTCTGCTTCAGTTGGATTTGGCAAACATGCATTGGCCATCTCTTCATGCTGCGTGCTCAGTTGCCTGGTTTTAGTTACATACACCTCACTGATTCCTCATATTAACCCTGCTATTATTTCCACCTGAGAAATGGAGACTCAATGTAGCAGGTCATACAGACAGCTTTTGTTGAGGGAATGAATGAAAAAAAACTGAGACTCAGAGATGTCAGGCAAGTTGCTCAGAATCACGCAGTTACTACACTGGGATTCACTTCACTACTAAAGCTTCTCATCAAGTTAGGGCAGGTAGTGGTGACTCTGACCTTGAGACATGGGCCTTCCCACCCAGCTCTCTGATCACTGTAGACTTGTCTCTTGGAGAATGCATTCCTGAAGGGGATCTGCTACAAGAACCCCGAAGAATGACCTTGGCCAAGGTTCTGTGGAGGGACTTGACACAAGAACCAGGGAGCTCATTTTTTTTCCACTTCCATAGCTGTAGGACCTTGGGCGAGTCCCTTAACCTCTCTGAACCTTCCTCAGCCATAAAATGGAGATAAATACCCTTGTCTGCCCACAGTACAGCACGGTTACTGATGAGCAACTGAAATAATGTGTGTGATGCCTTTTGATGAGGAATATAAGATAATTTTGCTGTTTTGTCTCTCATGGGAATGCAGCTGACCAGAAGTCAAGAGATTTGGGTTCAATCTCCACTCTGCCATTTACCATGTAGCCTTGGTAAGTCAAGTTTGCTACCTATAAATAAGGTAAGACTTCTTTCCCTTCTCCCCTTATTAGGGTGATCTGGGGCAGTCAGAGATGTGACAAAAGTTTAAAGGTTTATCCAAAAGCAGGTCTCTTTTTTCCAAATCCTGGTTCTCTAGTACCATCCAACATTGGATGAACCATGACAAAACCCCCTTCCCTTTTTTTTTCACCTCAATGAAGGGTTCTAAATTGAAATTCTCATTAGGAATGACACTACTTATAGTACATTAGTGTCTCCTTGAATGCACAGAACTGATTTCAACATCATGGACATGGAAAATGATGGTCAAGTGTGAAACACTGTTGCCAGAGACCCTAGAAATTAACTGGGATTGCACCATAATATTGAGTTACAGTTTCAGGGTCTCTAAAGTATAGGTCTGTACCTCAATTTAAGACCAGCTAATAGGCTGGTAATGTAAGCCTCCATGGAGAACATCTCCGGCATAAAAGAATAAAGTGCTTATTGAATTTAAATCCAATACTTCCAATCATAAAACTTTAATTTATGTGGGAGTCTGGGTAAGGAGAAAGGGCACAGCTCAGTGCCTGAGTGGTGATTTGAAGAATAAGGAGAGTTGACGAAGTTGGTCAGATACTTCGTTCTCTTAGAAGAGCCATTGGAATGTGTGCTGTAAAAATTCAGGATCGAAGGACAACAATGGCCAATGCCAAAGGTAGGAGATCAAAAGATGGGGAGACTCAATCCATTTCAAAAGACCTCCACACTCACCTGGGCTAAAGCCTTCTACTCAAGTTGGTCTAATGTGGTGTTTTTTTTTAAATTGTGGGTTGCAACTCATTAGTAGGTTATGAAATCAATTTAGTGGGTCAAGACCTACATTTAAAAAATGAAATAGAGACTTGGATAGATCAAAGTGCAACATTTCCAGCAGGGGTAAGTATCATCTCATAAATTCCAGTTTCAATTATGGATATGTGGGTGATGTATACAGTATATCCTGGATTGTAACCTAAATGCGTGTCATGCTCAAAAAGTGTGACCATGTCTGGTGTGAGAGTTTTGGAAATCCTACTTATTCACCATTCTGTAGTCAGTGGTCCTAACAAAGTACCTGGGAAATAACTGAAGCTCAATAAATATATTTTTGTCATAAATGGACTCCTAGTTATTTATGGAATCTAAGAGACTATAAGAAAATTATACAAGCTAATATTTTTTAATATTTACCATGTGTCAGGTACTGTAATGAATGCTTTTACATTTGTTGCCTCCTTTAATCTTCCCAGCTTCCCTATGAAGGAGGTACTGTTGTCATCCCCATATTATAGACAAGAAAACTGAGGCTTGGTCATGTTAGACTTCTTGCCTAAAATTCCATAGCTTATGTAGATTCAAACCCAGGCAAGATATTAATTTTACTGTAGACATGTAAACATTTAGAAAACATTCGAATTATTATTCTCTGTCCATTGGCATTGGCTGAAGCATTCCTGTCTGAGACTCCACATCCCTGAAGTCAGCCTTTGCTTGTCCTTGCCTTTCATTCTGACATAAGTATATAAAAGAGGGTGTTTAAATAAAACTTGAGAAAGGGGACAGTGGGTGGAGTGGAAAAAGGAAAGCATTGGGAGATCTAATTTCCTGACCTGGCTCTGTCATCAACCTACACTGGTCTCTAAGTCCCAGGACAGACACAGGTCGATGAGGCAGCCCCTGGTTTGGGCTCATCTTATGTTCCTTCACCCAAGGATGCCCATTCATCTATCAAGCTTCAGCTTGAATGCCACCCTCATGGAGAGTCCCTTTCCAACTCTTCTCACATGGTCCAATCTCTCCTTACAAGGACCCATGCATGATGTGGAGACTTCCCTTTCATAGCAGTGATCACATTAGAAATCGTATAATCCAATATTAGGTAATTATTTGTTACAAATCCATTTCTCCCACTAAACAATACATTCCGGGAGTGGCGAGATTCTATTTATTCATCATCGCATCCCCAACGCCTAACACGGAATCCGTGCTCAGTAAATATCTGGGGACACACAGATCAATTTCCCTCTGTGGGATTCTAGCTCCCAGGACAGTGCTTGGCCTGCGTTGGTTGTTCAATCAATATTTATTGAATTGAATTATGAAATTCCTTTGGGTGAATCACTTCTCTTGAGTCTTCAGTTATCTGACCTATTATAGAAGGATATAGGCGAGGCCCCTTCCAGCTCCAATAAGAATTCCTGAAAATGCCGGTATACTTACAAGGCAGTACAGTTTTTCAAAGTGTCCGGACCAGTGCCTGGGAGAGACAGGCCTGAAAGGGGCAACACAAAGAGGCTTCGGACAGGTGACTGTCAGTGCAGGTGACAAGTACGCAGGTGTGAAGATGAAGCAGGCATGTCAGAAGCAGGCCACTGATACGAGGGACGGTAGAAAGGTCCCTCTCCCGGCTGCCACAGAACAGCTCTCTCTGAGCCTGACATTCCTCCACTGGAAAGCCTAGCCTTTGAGTTACGACATTGCGTTTGAGTAACACTGAAGCAAATCTAAGGGTGGAAACCCATTCAACTTTCCTCAGTATGCACACCATCAACAAGGAGATGGCAGCTTTGATGCTAAAAGAAAGAGCGCTCTTTTACTCAGATCGTACTTGAAATATGTGCATTGCTCCAGGCACTGTTCTTCAGGAGAACATAGACTAATCTGTGTCCCAAAGATAATGGCCAGGAAGATGAAAGGATTGAAATCACACTATAGAAGGAAAAAATGAAAACAGTCATGGGAGGATGGAATAGATATGTGGACCCAAGGAGCAGAACTGTGGCTAAAAGGCAGTTGCTTCAGAAAAGATTTCTGCCCAATAGAAGGAAGAACTTTTTAGCAATGAGAGCTTTCCTAGATGGAATAAGCTGTGGGTATAGATAGTGAGTTCCCCAACATTGGAGGTATTCAAGGACAGACTGTACTTCGTGAGTATCCATTCTCAAGAATCCAAGCATCGGATTGGAATGCCAGTCTAGGGGACCTTTGGTACTACTTTCAGCCCCTTTAGGTGTGTAGGATCTAGGTTCTACTCCCACATCATGGGTAACAGGAGGAAGCCCAGGGTCTCACGAAGCAGATGAAGACTTTGGACACTGAGAGAAGACAGGAGGGAATGCAGGGAGGAGAGGCCATTATGGGGAAGGTCAGTTCCTCATAAGTTTGTCTTCTCTCTGGATGATTTCATTAATGACTGTGCTTGAAGACTGACAGATGGGCTTTTGCCAAGACGTGCCCAGACTTCCATCCCTAACCCCCAACCTCGGCAATGTGAAATACAGTTTTTCCTAACTCTCACCACTCCTCTTGTTTTAGAGAATAAACCTACTTTGGCTGTTCTCAGAGACTCCAGGGACAGATAAGCACTGTCCAGAGCAGGGGCGGCCCCCGTCCAGTCAGTCAGGCTAACAATGCTGTCCCCTAGTGACACCCCTGCTGGATTTAATGGGCTGCTCTTTGGCTCAGGGTTTTAGAAGTTAAATTTCTCTGAGTAGAGGACATCATGAGGATGTCCAGATCTATCTTTTGGGGTAGAAGTACAAAGTGAGTTTAATAATTTATTTTTGTCTACACCCCACCTCCCCTCCTTTTTTTTCTTAAATGGTTAAAAGTCCCATAGACTCTCTTCTAAACATCTTGGAGGATGATCAAATTGGCATGCGGTGAGAGCATGGCAGTCTGCAAATAAGAAGAAAGACTCATGGGCAAGTCCCTCTCCCACCTCCCAGAAGGCAGAAGATATTTGGAACTAGAAGCTGAGAGAGGATTTGTCAGAGGGCTCAGGCAGTGCTAGAGATTTTTCATCTTACAAGATCACTGCAATGAACATGACACAATCAGGGCTTGGAGGGCTCCTGGCTTCACTTGTTACAGGTGGAGAAGAATCTTAGGGAAGTAGCTGTGCTAATAACACACACCTCTGAGATCTGAGTGGCAGTTGCCACTTGAACTAATGGTTCTAACAAAGGGCTGGGGCTGGAGGAAGCTGGCAACTCACTGTCCTTCAGCAGTTCGGGAACTCAGGGCAACAAAGTCGAAAGAACTGCTGGAGGGCAAAGATGGGCGTCACTTCTGAGCTCTCAGGGAGGGGCTGAGAATGGCTCTTTTCTACCTTTAGCTGGATGCAGGCTCCTCGTGCTCTGAGAAAATGGGGTGGGGCTGGGGGTTTAGCTTGGGAGAAGCCAGAAGCTCTGGTCCAAGCTGCACCGGGCTAGGCAGACCCTTGATCTGCTGGGGGCTCTCCCAGGAGTA
The DNA here is from genome assembly GCA_004026745.1 of Myrmecophaga tridactyla. NCBI lineage: Eukaryota > Metazoa > Chordata > Mammalia > Pilosa > Myrmecophagidae > Myrmecophaga > Myrmecophaga tridactyla. Next base: position 6,872 of record PVIY010003431.1, read on the forward strand.
GGGCCATGACTTCTCATTCTCTTGTCTTCCCGCCCACTTAGTTCCCTTACAAAGAGGAAGGGGTGAGACTGCCACATGGAGAAGGGGCCCTGATGGAGGAGAGCGGGAGGTTGTGGGGACATGTGAGGACATGTCCTGAAGCAGGGAGAGGCCATCAGGCAGAATTTATCGCCACCAGGCATGGTGGGCATATGGGCTGGTCATTGCAGGCCTCTGCTGGGGCTCTGGGCTTTGGGAAGGAGTGTGTGAGCCTGGGCCTCACTCCTGCTCTGTCCTCTCTCCCTGACCCAAGCTAGACAGGAGATTCCAGGAACCCTGCACACAAAGATGGAGTGCTATCCAGACATCTCCATGAGAGACAACAGAAGTAAAATGTGCACAATCCTGCAAAGCACATCCACAAACAATATATCATTTTGTTCTCACAAAAATTTTATGATGTGCCATAAACCAGATATTATTACAATCATCATCTCTATTTTACTGAGGAAGAAATTGAGGCTCAGCCAGCTGGGAACTGTGAGAGCTGGGACACGTACCTGAGTTTCTTGCCAGTCAACCTTGTGTTCTTTCCACTACCCTCCACCGCCTGCCCCTGCACACAGCTCCGGGTCACCACCCTGGGTTTTCCTTCTTTCGCCCTGGCCCGCTGGATTTCAGTGCCCACCCCTCTGGCCCGTGGCCGGCCCCACCTCTCATCAGAGCTGCCTGGTGCAGGCTGCTTCCTGACGTGAAATTGGCAGCCCAGCCTCTTCCAGCTCTCCCAGGCATGAGCTGGCTCAAGAGCCATGAAAAGGAGTCACTCAGAACTGGCAGACTTCCCCAGGCTGAGCTCAGGCAGGAAGCGTGATTGGGCACATTACAAGAAATATATTTAAAATGCAGCACTTTGAAATCCTGCTCCTCTGCTCAACAGCAGCACCTACCTCCCCTCCCCCACCCGCCCATTTGAAAATTTAAGAATCTCTCATTTGTTTGCTGGCTGATGTGTGAATAAGCTTCTGCAGTCGGTGAATTTCCCATCAAAGCTACTAAGCAGGAGGGCTCTGGGAGCAAGAATGAGACTTATGTGGGCTGGGGAGACAGGAGGAGAGAGAAGACCTTTGGGTTACCCCCTTTCAAAACCAGCTCTCCTGCCTCGGTCCCCAGGCAGCCAGGAGAGCTAGAGTCTCTCACTGGAGGAGGAGGTTAGCAACCTTTTAATTAGCTAGAGTATTGTTCTTAGAGAATAGAAAGAACTCGGATAGGGAGAAACCCACGGATGATTTGAGGGGGCTCGCATTTCAAATTTCCGAATTCCAGTTGCCAATGGCAACTGTCACATAAAGGCTCTCTTGAACAAATTGGGAGCGCTGGCTTTAGGGACCTCTCGATACAAAATCCTCAGGTCCCCAGACCTCTGGTGCCCCTGCTGGTCCTAGCTCCTTAGGGGCAGGAAGGTATATCCGTTTGGCTCCCTGGTCCCCTCCCTTCCCTGTCTCTAGCCTTGGGCTGTGCCCAGCCCGTTGCTCTCTCACTCACATCTGCTCTCCACACCCATGTTGCACATCACCCTTAGCTGCTGTCCCCGGGCCTGGAGTGATAAGCATATGAGAATGCTACAGCAGAGCAGGCAGAGGGAGCACATAAAAGGAGCATTTCACCCAGCTCACAGGGGTTGGGAATCAGAGAAGACTTCCCGGAGGGGGGGGCATCTGAGCTGAGGTCTGTAATCATGAGTAGGAGCAGCCAGGGGAAAACTGGGGGTGGGCTTGGGGCCCTGTGCACCTGTGCCCAGAAATGGGATTATGAGGGAGTCTGATGTGTTCAAAGGCCAGCATAGGACTGAGTATTGCTGGAGCTCAGTGTTTGATGGGGGTCGGCAGGCAAGGAGGCTAGAAGGCAGGCAGCACACCTTGGCCTTGCCGTGGAGTAGTGATTTCACCCTGAAAGCAATCGGGAGCCACAGATGGGTTTCCGGCAGGGAAATGGCATGCTCACATTTGCATTCTCTAGTAGGAAAGTTAAGCCAGATGATCTTTGAGGTCTCCTCCGACTCCTAAGAATTTATGACATTCTATGAGAGGTCGTCTAGTTATTTTAAACCTCGGGCCAAATCCCTTTCTCCCGGCTCCTTAATTAAAAGGAAGAAGTGACTTCTCAATAACCTTCAAAGCAGCCCCCAAACCCCCCATCTCTTTTTCTGCCCCCTCCACCCAGATCTGCCGCCTCAGTATCTCCTCATCAAAGGTAAAGTCGCTTTGGCTCTCAGGGAATCACCCGCCAAACAGCCTCCCCAGTTGGCCCACTCTTGTCAGAACTGTCCCCAGGTGGGGGGCTGGCCCTGGATGCTGCTGATTTCCAGCAATTTAACCCCTGCTCCAGCACTCTGAGCTAGGTCCCAGCCAAGGCAGCTTTGGAGGATCTGCATATTTATGAAAAACTCCCTCCTCAAATTGAAAATGTGTAGCAATCGCAGCATTCTCAAGGCCGCTTCCCCCCACTGACAACCAGTCTGAACCTTAATGGCTGTTCTCGTCAGTGCAGATGGAACTAGAGCTGCCACTGTTCTCATAAGGAGAGGGGATGGGAGGGTGGTAGGGTGGGGGGGTGAGGGGAGGGGGGAGGGGCACAGATGCCAGGAGAGACAGCTTGCTCCCTGGGGAAAATGAGATACTTGCTCACTGTTCCCCTAAGGCCATTTGAAGGCAATGTCAAGGCAAACACTGATGTGATGGGGTGATATTATGTTTTCTTGGGGCTGTGCTTTGGGTGTTTGTTTTTGAAGTGGGGGAAGGGGTCTGCCGGTGGGGATGGGGTGGATCCCACCAGCAGGTCTGCTAAAATTGCCATCAGAGCAACAGAAGGCATTTCCCGGTGGTCCAGTCTGGAGAGAGCCACGAGAGGAAATGCAGCTGCCTTTACACTATTTGGGGTGCTGCCAAATGAGTCCTGCCATTGTGAACACTGGAGGGTTCCAGGCTTCCCCAGAAAGGAGGCAGACTTGTCTCTGTGCGGGCTTCTATCAGGGGAAACTACAGGAGAGGAGGCCAAAGAGAGGCAGCCTATACTCCCCGCAATTCGGAGAGACCTGCAAGAACACCAGGAAGTGGGAGCTGAATTCTCTGAACCTTCTAAAAAGGTCACAGAATCCTGGAGCTTTGGGTTTGCGAGAGTGGCACAGAAAAGCCATTTCGTCCATCCTGCTGTTGCTGGTTAGAACTGTGCTCAAATTATTCCAGAAAGCCAGCCTCTTGGAGCTGAGTTACTATCAGCATCGGAAAACAAAATATGGCTATCAGCCTGCAAAGCTTTATACTCACCCACTATGGGCCAGCCCTCCTAATCTCTCCATCTCCACAGGCACCCAGAGTTAAATGAAACAGCTGTCCACGTAAAGGGTGGCTCAGCTCTGTATTTTATGAAAAGTTCATTTAAAAAAGACCCTGTGTATTTAGGAGGAGGAGGGAAGTAAATGGAGTAATTAATTGACCCCAAAGCCAAGGGTTCAGAATGAATAAAAAATTGGAAAACTAATTCCAGTAAGAAAGCTAACACAGAGAACAGAATTTTCGTATTTGGACTGAAGAAACTGATAGTCCCACAGGACTCTCAGCCTTGAGCTGTTCAGCACCTCCCTTCTCCTCACCCTCGGAGCCTAGCCTAGGACTTTTAACAGAGTCCTAGACAAACCGGAGACCATTAGTGATGAGTGAGCTGGAAGCCACGTCACACTGGGAAGAGCTGTGGGCCATTGCTTGGAGCAGCTAAAAATCAGGAGCCTAACAACTTTTGCACCATGATACTAAAGGTTGCCTGCTACCTTTGCCCTCTTTAAAAGACTCTGAGCTCTCGAAGGGACCAAGACTCACTTATCTCCGTATTCTCAGGTCTTGATACAGAGTAGTTGCTCAAAAAAACATTCAAGCTAAATTCAGGAATGAATGAACGAATACATGAAATGACACTGTTTTCAAATAGTTGAAGAGCAAGAAAGAGGAGACGGGTTTGTTGTGGACTCCACAGGGCAGATTTAGGCGGCAGGTTTTGACCCAATGTCTGGAAGAATTTGGAATGTGTTTCCTTGAGAGGTGGTTGGGGAATATTCCCAGCACAGGACATGCTTAAGGAGAGGCTGGGGCGGGACACTGTGAAGAATATTCTTGCTTTGGGTTGGAAGATTAGACTAGAGGCCCTTCCAACATGTTCCATGCTGCATGGTGGAAAGAACATGGACTTTTGAAGACAGCCGGGTCCACACTCAAATCTTAAATCTGGCGCTTACTAACTGTATGAATGTGGGCACATTCTCTCTGTTTGTTTCTTTACCTGCAAGACAGACAGAATAGCTTTCATGCACAGTTGATAAAAGGATGAGAAATTTCAAATATAAATTTATTTCACCCAGCATGGTGCAAGCATGTGGGAGACAATAAATGTTAGCTGTTATGATGATGTCAATAGAGCCGAATTTCAATGTAACTATAGGCAAAGAGAAGAGAGTTCAGTGCAAATCTGGTTCCAATAATCCTTTTGGTTTAGCCAAGCCAAGTGTTGCACTCTCTTCATTGCACAGTTAGGAAACTGAGGTTCGCCCATTGTGTCTCACCGTGAGCCAACAGAAATTTTAGATCCCGCCTCTTTAGCTAGGGATGTCAAACCCCAGTGCCTCAGCCTTTCCTCTCTCCAAGGCTTAATTAGAGCCTGTTAAGCTATTTCCGATGCTCAGATGAAAGGTATGCTTGTCTTATTACGGCCGTAACAAAGTCACGAGGGGCTTCTCAGACTCTCTGATCTTTAGACCAAGTTAAACGAAGAAAATTAAGGGCCCTCTGATGCCTTTAATGCTGTGATTCTTTCTTCCTTGCCTTTTCAAATGCGATTTCTAAATCTGGAAAGGAAGACTCTACTATTTCAGTTCTACCCAAGGTATCTTTGGGGGGGATGTGGAGGGGAAAAAATGGGATGGAAAAGGAAGATCTAACATTGGGAAAACCTGTATGATTGAGTTAGAATACCTGAAAGCAGTAGCATGGACTTCTATGCTCATAAATAAATAATTAGGAAATGGTCCAGGTTCAGAAGCGTCACTTACAGGATGCCATGGGGAACCCTTTCCCCTAAATAGGCTCCAATAGGAAGCTCCATAGAGTCCCAAGATGGAAAATCTTCTCCAGAGTCAAAATAGTAATTTTTTAAATGGTAGGAAGTGGTCCTGAATTCCGAAAGACTACTTTACAAGTGGTAATAATCCTTTAATCAGCCACTGGCAGGGAATATGGCATTTGGTTCAGACGTTTTTACCAATTATAACACACTGAGTCCCTGCGTGGTGCTTTCTAAATAATCAAAACCAGCTCTTAATAGTCACTTATCCAGACAGGAAGAGAAAGAACAAAACCAAGAGAAAATGAAAAGAAGCCATTACTTAAGAAAGCCCAGCCCGACAGGTCATTAGGAACCAGGAACTGGCCTGATTTGCAGCAGGGGGCAGCAAAGCAACAGGTCTGGGTAAAGTTTTTTGATTTGGGGACTTAGAGGTTCCGGGAAAGGGAGGAAAAGCCAAGAGTGGGAGACCCAAGAGCATGTGCTTTAGGGTTTGACAAATCTGAGAGTGGACCCAGCTTTGCTTTAAGTCCTGGCTAATAATGAGATTTGGGCCAAGTTCTTTACCCTCCCTGAGCCTCAGTTTCCCATGTGTGAATGGGAATTTATCTGCCTGTGAGGGTTGTCCTTCAAGATTGGAAGAGGTCTCTGCAAAGTGCCTGTGTGGTCTCTGGTACGTAACAGGTACCCTAGAGAAGCTACTTCCTTTGTTCCTTGTCATCCTCACCTCCTCTGCCAGCATCACCTTGGACAGAACTGGAACAATATTACAGCACACCTGTCACTCCTCCCCCCTGGAAGAGAAGCCCAATTAATCATCACTTCCCAAACCATTTCTTCATCCTGTAATAAGCAGGGGAAGGGCACCTGTCAAGATTGGGTTGGGACCTGGGGACCAGTACCACTGAGCTCCATCTGTGCCCATGATAAATTTTGCAGTTGCCGCTTGGTACTCACGGAACCTGAACTAGACAGGGAAGCAGCAGGACAGTCCCCACATTTGTGGAAGCCCTGTGAGTAATAATGAGGATGATTACAATCCATTTTATAAGTCCAATCAGGAGTGTGTGTGCCTTAGGGTAACTGAAGGTCAAAAACACCAGCATTTCTGGTCATTTCAGGAGCAGATTCCATTAAACATTAGCTCAAAAAAGATGGGGGAGGCCTGGGGGGAGATCCAGAAGAAATTTTGTGCAGAGGCTGCAGTTTCACTGACATTCCTCCAGGGCAGTTTTTCTCAAAGGGTAGTTAGTCTGTGGATGCCCTGCATTATCACCCATCTAGGTGCTGGTTAAAAATACGTAGAATTAGGGAATCAGTTTTGCAGAATCAGAATTTATATGTGTGAGACCTGGGAATCTACATTTTAAACTAGGCGCTACTGACCATTCTTGTGCACATTACATTTGAAAGTCCCTGCCCTGTGGCAGTCACATTTGGGCTGTTTAGGATGGCCTAGAGCAGAATGCCTTGCAGGAAGGCTGGGATGGAAGCTGGAGGGCAGGTGCTTGCTCTTAATGACACAGAAGTCAGCCTGAGGGGCGGCTGCTGGAGGAGCAGAGTAAGGTGAAGAGGGACTTTGAACCTAATCAGCTGTGATTCAAGCGAAGGGCGGCATCAGGCCCAGGGCCCAGCTCCAGCCACAGCAGGCGCTGCTTCATGCAAGGGGTGCTGGAATTGGGTCCTTTCTGGGGAGAATTCAGAGAGCAGGGCTGAGTTCCGCAGGACGAGGGGGCTGCAGAGCCTGGGACTGGGCTTTCTCTGGACTGTCTGAGACTCAGGTCTCCTAATTACTTTTCCTCCCCCATTATTCTCCACACACTTTCTATTTCCTTACCCTGTTTTATTTTTCGTCAGAGCCCTTATCACTACTGACATTATGTTACATATGCTTTTGTTTGCCTGTTGCCTGCCCCCTACCAGAATATATCACTGCAAAAGCTGGCACTGATTATTTTTCTTAACCCATGGAACTCCACTGCTTGGAAGAGAGCCCGGCATACAGTCACTCCTCAACAAATGTTTCTTGAAAGAATGAACGACCGTCCTTCCATTCACATCTCCCGAGCATATTGCTGCTCAGAGGAAAGCTTGCCTGGCAAAATGCCCTAATGGCTGGAGGCTTCATTTGCTCAAAGAACTATGAGCCTGAGGGCATGGTTTGAGTTTAATAATCCCAAATTGCACTTTTGCTTTTCTACCTCAGTCTTGTCGCTGGACTGTGAGCTCTCTCAGTGCAGGGCCTGGGCTTTTTTCAGCCCCCACACCCACCACATCCACAAAATATGTGCTCAATAAATGAATTGTTTATTGCCAAAAGAACCACTGTCAGGCTCCACCCTGCAGTCTCTGTGCCTCCCGAGACCTGCCCCCATTTGAGAAGTTACAAAAATGGTTAGCCATTGGCATTGCTGAAAGCATAGGCAGCCCCAGCCCCCAGGGCTCCTCACTCTCCATCTGGGCCTCTTTCCTTTTATCTTGTTGTCTTCCAAGAAGGGTGGCCTTGTCCCATGGCCCAGCATAGTCACAGTTCTCCTAGAAAGAACTCCACTGGACCACGTGAGATGGGCCAACTCAGGGACCCTCAGATGCAGGGATGAAGGGGCAGGAGGCAGCATGACTGCAGTGTCCCCCACGCAGTGCAGGCTCCGTGGGGGTCTCCTTGGGTGTTTGATGGAAACATCTCTTCCTCGGCCTCACCCTAGGCCTACTCACTCAGGCTCTTCTGAGGAGGAGTCTAGAATGCTTCATCTTTAACAGATTACCAAGGCAATTCTGATGCATAATTTATCTTAATGGCTAAACACTTGAGCTTTAGAGTTGGTGTTGAAAGCACAGCACTGCCATTGTTAATCAGTCAAAGACAAGTCAGGTAATCTCCTTGAGCCTGCTTCCTCATTTGTAAAATGGAGATTAATACAACGTACCTATGTTGTAGGGTTAAATGAGCAAATACATGCGATGCACTTAACACACAGTTATGTGGCTCATGGTACATACTTAGTAAATGAAAACTGCTATGATAATGATGATGATGATGATTCTGAAGGGTCTCCTGGAAAGGAGATTCTGAAGTCCCTTCAGTGCTATGTTCCCTTATTCAGCCACCCTGACAGTCAGAAAGTAATATGTCTGCTTTCTGCTACAATTTGTGCCTTGTTTATTTTTCAGCATTTTCTGAGGTTGGAGAAGAGCTAGAGCAAGAATAGGGAGCTAATTTTTAGGATGATGGGGAGGGTGCACAGACCGTCTGAGAAGCACTTGGACTGACGGTCAGAATCCTTGATGCCTCTGATGTAAGAGAACTGAAGAGATGGAGAATAAGAAGGTTAATGGAGGAGTAGGAAACTGAAAGGAGTTATGAAGGAGGAAGCTTCCCGGGATGATGGGGAGTAGACAGGTCACAGGGAGTAGGGGAGGTGTGATGGGTGTGTGGGGGGGGTGCTGGGCGGTGGCCAGAAAAGAGCTGACAAGAGGGAACAGGCAGCCCATCCCAGTGCTGTAGGAATCCCCCACCACATGGGATCCAATCTGTGCCTTACTAATGGGCTCCATGGCATTCAACACTGATTTCAGAGTTAGGGTGAGATTTGGGAAGCAGAATAATGCAAAATCATGGACAAGGCCCGAGAATGCTTCCCCTCCATGGTACTCCTCTCTGCCCCTCTCTCCCACAAAGGATGGGTGCTTCTCTCTTGGGATCCTGCTGGGCAGGCACTCTCTTACCCACACTGGCTGATCCAGGTGGCAGGTGGGGGGAGGCCAGGTGCCTGCAAGGTGCAGCCTTTTGCTCTTGGGAAACATTGAGACCAGGCGGTCATCCTGAGTTTCCAGGAGCTAAAGAAATGGGCTGGGGACAGAGGAAGGAACGAGCAGGAGGGACTTGTCATCACGGGGCTTACCTGCCGAAAGCCGTTCTTCGTGAATTGTAAGATTTTCAGGGCGTAGTTGGACCTCTGACCTTTGCTGTTGAATTCAATGTGGCCAGTGAGACCTTCCAATTCTACCTGTCCAAGAGAGAGTGAGTTACAGCACCAAATAGGTCCCGGCTTCCACTTGGCCCCAAGCAAGCATCCCACACACGTGTGCAATTTAAGGGTACTCAAGAGAACAGAAACCATGGAGCCATTCTCCTGCCCACTTCCCAGCCACAGCACCTTGTCACTATGAATGGGATGTTGCTGCAGCCAGTTCAGACTTGGCTGGGGCTGGAGCCAGGATGCCCCTGCATCCAAAGACCCCACGCCTGCTCTATAAACCAAAGCAATACCATGATTTTAGCTTGAACTCCAAATCACCCTGCCCCTGCTCTAGGCCCTTGGCTATTAATAGCATTTATCCTCTTTGGTGCAGCTGCTCATCTACCCCTAGGTATGCAAGAAGTCAGGATGGCCCACACCTGGTTATAAATACAAAACAGACTCTGAACCATGCTTCTCCGACGGATCTCCCCTTTATGGGTAAAAGATCCAAGTCTATCCCACCAGAAGAGGCTCCACTGGGGAGGAGAATCCCAGGAAAAGCCTGCAATGCTGGAAGGCCTGAGCCTGGAAGTGCCCCATGGGGTCAGCTGCCTGCTGCACCGCCCTTCCCAGGCTGTGCCGTGCTGAGGTTCGTGGGGACCTCCTCTGAGCAGAGGAGTCAGGTTCAGAGCTTGGAATTTAGGAGACCTCTCATGATCGAAGGCTCAACCAACTTGCCAGGTCCTCTCAGTAGTTTTATGGCATCAGGGGACACATGTGACCCAGGCTCCACTGAACGGGGGTGCCCTCAGACCGCTGCTTTACCTGGGGCTCTGCTATAGCCCCTGGGCCTTGAACCGCAGCCCCACCTGCCCGCGGGCATGGCCCTCACCATGCGCAGGTAGTTCATGAGGCTGGTGCCGTGCTGCCAGATCTGGGCTGAGCCGCAGGACAGGGGCTTCACGCCGATCTCTTGGCTCCGGTTGAGCTCCTGCACTGCCGTCACCACAGCGTAGACGGCGTCGAACAGCAACGCTGACGAGAGCTGGGAGACCCCGAAAAAGCGGCAGCCACATGGGCGGGTGGGCGAGAGGAGAAGAGAGGAAGAGACAGAGGTGAAGGAGGGGACAGTGAGGGAAGGGGAGGAAGAAAATAAGAGAGGAATAAATGGAATAGGCAGAAAAGAGAGAAAAGCAAAAGAAAGCGAACTTGAGGGTGTGTCTTCATTGTCCTTGGCCATCCCATCACTGGATGGCGGGTTCTGCTTCCGCTGAGCCCAGGGCCTTACCCGAGGCCGGCAGTGTTGGCAAAGGCAAAAGAAATCAAGCCTCAAGCTATCCCTTTGGGCCCCTTCTCACTTTTTTGCTTCTAAGAAATAGCAACTTCCTTGGCTTTTCAGGAATCCCCAAGAAGGGGGAACCTGCCTATCTCAGGAAGAGGGAAGATGTGTGGCCCCCTCGGATCTACCTATTCTACAAGGCTCTGTTTGAAGGTCACGTCCCCCCAAAGGACCCCTGTGGTACAGTTTCTCCCTAGATGTACCTAATATAACTACTCAATTGGATGAGTGTTTATGGAGCACAGTAAGTCTAAAGTCTGGAGAGGAGGGAGAACCTTTTCATGTGATAGATTATAGTGGGATGGGGTGGGGGATGCAAGGACATGGGACACAAATACGGGCTCCGTGAGTGAGATGGATGCAGTCAGCTCATTGGAGTTCCAGAGAGGAAGATATCTTACCTGGTTGGGGAATCAAGTACATATTTCTTAGGGGATGCAGCATTGAAACTGAGCACTGAAGGGTTTTGGTAGATAAGTTACTGGGTAAGGGAGTGGGGGGCAGTTGGGGGAGGGAAGAAAGGCATTCCAGGGGGTAGAACTACATGAGCTAAGATAAGGGAGTGGAAAAGTACAGAGCAAAGGTGAAGGAGGCGAGGGTAGGAAGTGATGAATCAGAAATGTAAGCAGGGGTCTGACTGTTGAGGACATTAGAGCCAGGGAGAAGAGGTCATCGCAGTTGTCTGTCTGTATTTTCACCTCTCCCTGCTAAATTGCAAGCTCGGTAGGGCAGGGACCACACCGAGTCTTAATCTCTATGTCCTGCAGAGCATCTATTTATCACAGGGCCTGAAAGGTGGTAAGGACCCCAGCATTTATTTCTTTATTTGAATTGAATCTAATCTTGGTTGAAATGTGTCCACAAGGCCCAGCCTACATACTACCCAGTGAGCAATGAGTTAACTCAATGTTTACAGCATTTATGGGTGAAGGCTGAATGTCTGGGTGCAGGTGGCAGGAGTAGGAAAAAAAATACACTGTCCTTGGGGAATGTACAGTCTCATGAGGAGACAGCACTAAATTCTGTTCAAAGGGCATAAGTTCTCTGTCAAGGCGGACTTAGCGAGAGTAAAAAACTATTAGGTAAACACTGCACAAGGGCCCTGCGGGGAGGTGGAGAAAGGCAGGTGGAGGCTTCCTATGAGCAGTGATGGTGGGAGGCTGGAAGGCCACACGCCACGGCATTGCAGAGCACATCCCTTCACGGAAGCTTGCAGTCCCTACAAATGGCAATTAAATACTGCCCCTCCCAAGCCCCCTCACTCCACCAAAGACACGCTTGCATAGGCTTGCAGAGTGTGCTCCCATGTGACCGACTTCTTACAATCTCCTTCCAACCTAGCTAGGACCCTGGGGCACTGGCTCATCCCAGGTTGGAGGGAGGGAGGCCAACTTGTGACATCTTGGATTTGCCTGACTCTCCAGACACAGCGTATGCAACTCGAGACAGCAAGGCACAGGAGAGCTTGCCACGAGGAACACCAAACCCAGAGTCTAGACCCCAGACCCTCCCTTACGCACTCAGAAATCCTGGGCTTGTTACTTCACTGCTCAGAGTGAGTAACATCTTCTTTATTTGTAAAAGAGAGATAGCAGATCCTGCACTGTGGATCTGGGAATGTACACCGTAAAGTGTAGATGTCAAGGGTAGCTCTTCCTGAGGGCAAGGGCTGTGCACCTCAAGGTCTGGAGACAGGTGTTAGCAGGTGCCCGGGAAACAGGTGTTACTGAATTAAGGTATTGGAAAATAATTGGAGGAGGGATTTACAACGGCAGAGAAAGGGCTGGGAAGATTGATTTTACTTCCACCACAGTTCTTCTATATGCTACATGTTGGGCTATGAACTAGATGAGCCGACTTTGGACACTCTTTTCAAAAGGTAATTTCAGGAAACATCCAGTTGACCAAGAGGGTGGTGTGAGACCCTCCAGGGTGCTGTTCCCCCATAGAATCTTTGAACAGCTAACAAAATCTGGCTAAGTCATTTTCCTCAAAATTCTGGAAAACGGTTAAAGGGTTGCAATAACAGGGCAAATGCTGAATCAAGGAAACACAGCTTTAAAGATGGCAGGAGGTGGGAGATATGCCATACTCAGGAGAGGGTGGTGATTGAGCTTCTCAGGGCTGAGGCCACCTTGTCCGTAGCCTCCGTCTGGAGAACAGGTTGGCAGAGACCTCTGGGCATAGGGTCTCCCTCGGTTCCCACCTACATCATGGAACAACTTCTATTGCTTATGAAGACGAAGGGTGATATTTCTTAAGGAAGTGGAGAGAGTTTATTATCATTAGAAATCCACAGCCTGGGAAGAAGTGTTTCCTACCAACATAAGCAAAAATAGCACACGTGAAGCTCTCATGTAGTTCCTTCTCTAGAGCAGCTTTCCTGTGACTTTAAAAACATCAGGCTATTGAGGGGCTTCAGAAGTTACATCCTGGAAGTCAAGCAAAGCTTTGAGTTCAGGAGGTGAGCACAGAGAGGAGAACGAATGATTCTGGTGCCCTAGACTTCCAGGGTAGGGGCAGAAAGGCATCTCCAGGGCCGAGGTGGGTGCTGCCCGTGTGTGCCTGTAGGTGACAGCGTGTTGAGCATTGGTGAGTGCAGCACGCAGGACCTCACGACAGAGCAATTCTCTAGGTCTTGGCAGAGAAGCAGGCTGACAAAAGAGATCTGTCTTTATATTTTTAAGAGAGGGGTGGGGTGCTCAGCTGAGGTTCATCACTGTTTGGGTTTTTGCCCCCACCCAAAAGATTGTCAGCTGTGACTGAAACTCCTAGTTGAGAAAAGAGGGAAGTCCTGTGTGAGGAGTCCCCATAAACATGTAGTTCTTTGTATATAGAAAAAAATTACTGTAAAGTTTAACTTTACTCTTGAACAAAAAAGGTAATCAGCTAGGCCCATCTCCCTACTCCATATTATTGACAGCCCCTTCCAACATGAAAAAGTTACCATGGTCAGAGCCCAAATACCACTAAAGAGTGGGATAGAAACATCAAAGGTGATGGTGGAGTTATACAGAGATGGTAGGGTTTAACAAAAGAATATGATTGCTGAATCATTAAATTGGTATTTCTTTTAGTCTCCAGTATCTTAGAGTAGCTAGAAGTAAAAATCTAAAATTGTGGAATTGTAACCCATACTAAACTCTGAAATTTGTTACACAACTAATTGTGGTGCTGTACTTCGAAATTTATTGCTTTTCCATATATATGTTATTTTTCACAAAAAAGAAAAAAAAAGTCGATAGTGATAATAAAAAAATATTTATTCCTTCTAGCCTTCTATATTCTGGAGCAGAAGGAAAAATCTGAGATGATGGTATGGTGGCCCATGACAAAGTCTGGGATCTGTCCTGTTACTACTTGTTGATGAGTGCTTTGAAAATTATTGCTTTTTTCTTTCTTCTGCTTTGGATAATATAACATGTTATATTATACAATTTAAAAAGTTAAAAATAAATAAGTGAAGCAAAAAAAAAAAAAAATGGTAGGAGAAGCTAGCTGGCCCGTTTCCCACCTCCTCCCTGGCACAGTGCAGAGCCAGCCTGCACTGCCAATATGGGTCCCCTGGACTTGTTCTGTAGGAGCAGAACAGACCCTATGTACATACAGGGGTGCCTGTATATAGGTGCCAATCTATTTCAGGGGCAACCTGAAAGGATGAAACAGGGAACTTCTCTCTGGCTCTTTCTCCCAGAACTTGCCCTGTAGTCAGGACAAGGAGCTTGTGGACGGCTAAAGCAGTGTAAGAAACAATAAAATCAAAGTGGCTTAGTGCAAGGATTATTTGCTTTAAGAAATACAATAAAGCACCCCAGAGGAGGAGAAGGTCTATTTCATGGGAAGTAGAGGTGGCACTGGAAATTCTGTAAACAGGGGAATTCCTAAGGCCATGAGCAAACCCAAGCCCAGGACAATATGCAGGCTCAGAGAAGACAGAGAAGACCATGCCCTTACATTCGTCCCAGGATGCTCTTCATGATAGGAGGACTAAACTCCGCAGGCAAGCACCAACCAATGCAGAGCCAATTTGCAAAGACTGGAAAGGTGTTTTTTTTTTTTTGGCTTGTTTTTGTTAGATCCTGTCACCGAAGGAAATCTCTGTTATACCACTAGCTGGATATAATGGAAGGAGTAGAGGGCTCAGGGACTAAGTCCCAGATTTAAGATTTTAGAATACTAAAATGTACAGTGTGCAACAAAAGAGCACAAGACAAAGAAAGCAGAAGAGACAGCCCATCCAAGCAACAAAGTAAAACTCCAGAACCATCATTGAAGAATACCAGACATTGCACATACCAGACAAAGACTTTAAAAAATGATCCCCTTGTTCTAAGAAATGATCATGATGATGAATATGCAACTATGTGATGATATTGTGAATTACTGATTATATATGCAGAACAGAATTATCATATGTTAAAATTTTTTTGTTTGTTATATTTTTAAAAAAATTGATAAACAAAAATGTAAAAAAAAATGATCCCCAATATGGTAAAGGAGATAAAAGAAAACATGGAAGAAGAACTAAAAGATAACAGGAAAATGAGGAATGAACAATACGAGGATCCCAATAAAGAAAGAAATTTTAAAAGGGAAACAAAGAGAAACAGTGGAGTTGAAGACCATAATAACGAAAATGAAAAATTCCTGAAAGGGTTTCAATAGCAGATGGGAGCTGGCAAAAGAAATAATCAGTGAACTTGATATAAAACCATTGAAATGATATCAGCTAAGGAGCAGAAAACAAAAAGAATGAAAGACATTGAATAGAGCCTATCAGACCTATGGGACACCATAAAACATTCCAACATACCCATTATGGGAGTTCTAGAAGAAGAAAGAGATAAAGGGGCGGAAGGAATACTCAAAGAAATGATGAAAGAAAACTTCCCCAATTTAGCAAAGAGATATGAAAATACACATTGAAGAATCCCAATAACCCCAAACAGGATAAACTTAAACAGACTCATGCCAGAAACATAGTAGTCACACTGTCAAATGCCAAGGGCAATGAGAGACCCTTGAAAGGTGCAAGAGAAAAACAATATATTATGTAGAGGGGAGCCCCAATAAAATTAAGTGCTAATTTCTCATCAGAAACAATGGAGGCAAGAAGGCAGTGTGATAAAATACTTAAAGTGCTGAAAGAAAACAATTGCCAAACAGAAATTTTAAATCTGGGATTTTAAATCAGTGGTAGAATTCTCGCTTGCCATGCAGGAGACCCAGGTTTGATTCCCAGCCCATGCACTCTTCCCCCACCCCACCCAAATTCAACAAATGGTGCTGCGATAGCGGGATAGTCGCATGGAGAAAGAATGAATTGTGACCCCTCCCCACCATACAACATACAAATTTTTTTTTTTGATCTGGCAAGACTATCTTTTAAAAATGAGGGAGAGATTAAGGCATTTCCAGACAAACAAAAACTGAAGGAGTTTGTTGCCACGAGACCCACCCTACAAGAAATGCTGGAGGGAATTCTTCAGCCTGAAAGGAAGAACACCAAGCAGTGGTTTGAAGTGGCATCCAGAGATACAAGTGTATGGTACAGGTAACCACGTGGTAATTATAGTTACCAGTTCTAATGGGATGGACTTTTTGGTAGGTAATTCCAGTTTTTACTCCTTACAGTTTCTAAAATACAAATGCATAAAAATAATGATAAATTTATAAAGATATAATGTTAACAAGTACAACAAAAAATTGAGGGAAAGAAGGAGTATAGGAACAGCAGATGTGTATGCTGTTGAAGTTAAGTGGTATCCAAACAAATATGATTGCTATAGATTTAGGATGTTAAATATAAGTCCCATGGTAACCACAGAGAAAATATCTGAATAAACATATGCAGAAGGAAATGAGAAGGGACCCAAAATGGTACACTACAAAAAAGTCAAATAAATATGAAAAGAGGCATTAACGGAAGAATCGAGGGACAAAAAAGGTATAAGACTTACAAAGGTCAAATAGCAAATGGCAGAAGAAATTTGGGCATTATCCGTGGTTACTTTATATGTTAATGAATTAAACTGTCAGTCAAAAGGCAGAGATTGGCAGAATGACTAAAAAGCATGACCCAACTATATGCTATTTATAAGGGACTCACCTTAAATTCAAAGACACCGGTAGATTGAAAGTTAAAGAGTGGAAGAAAATATACCATGCAAACAGTGACCAGAAAAGAGAAGGAAGAATCATACTAATATCAGATAAAATAGACTTTAAGTAAAAACCTGTTAGGAGGGACAAAGAAGGCAACTATATACTGATAAGGGGGTCTATTAAACAAGAAGACATAGCAATTATAATTACACATGCACCTAATAAGAGACCCTCCAAAATATATGTAGCATATATTGACATATTTAAAGGGAGAAATATATGGTTCTACCTGAATTGGGAGACTTCAATATACCACTTTCAATAATGGATAGCACACACCTAGACAGATCAGCAGGGAAACAGAAGATTTGAATGATACTCTAAACCAATTAGATCTAAAGACATATATAGAACACTTCACCCAACAGCAGCAAAATGCACATTCTTCTCTAGTGCACATGGGTCATTCTCCAGGATAGACCATATTTTAGGTCACAAAGCATATCAATATATTTAAAACCATTGAAATCATAGAGTTTATCTTTTCTGACCACAATGGAATGGAGCTAGGAATCAGTAACCTAGGGAGAACAAATATGTGGAAATGAAACAAGACGCTCTTACTAAACAACCAATGTTTTAGAGAAGAGATCACAGGTGAAATTAAGAAATATCTTGAGATGAATGAAAATGAAAACACAACATACTAAATATTATGGGATGTCACAATGGCAGTACTGAGAGGGGAATTTACAGCCCTACCTGCTTACATTAAACAAACAAACAAAAAAGATCTAAATCAGAGACCTAAACTCACAAGTGGAGGATCTAGAAAAAGAAAAACAAACTAAACCCAAAGCAAGCAGAAGGAAAGAACAAAGATTAGAGCACAGATAAATGAGATCAAGAATCAACAAAACAAAAAGCTGATTCTTTGAAAAGATCCATAAAATTAGAAAGCCTCTAACTAGACTGACAGGAAAAAACAAAATCAGAATTGAAAGGGGAAAATTGTTATTGACCCCACAGAAATCAAAACGACTACAAGGGGATACTATAGTCAAATGTACGCCAACAAATTAGGTAACCTAGATGAAATGGACACCTTCCTAGGACACAATCTGTCTACACTGGCTCAGGAAGAAAACAGAAGATCTCAACAAACTGGGAACAAGAGATTGCATCAACTTCCCATGAAGAAAAGTCCAGGACTAGATGGCTGCACTGGTAAATTTTACCAAACATTCCAAGAAGTATTAATACCAGTCCTGCTTAAACTTTTCTAGAAACTTGAAGAGGAGGGATACCTTCTTAACTCATTTTATGAGGCCAACATCACCCTCAAACCAAAGCTAGATAAAGATACCACAAAAATTACAGACCAATATCTCTTATGAATATAGACGTAAAAATTCTCAACAAAATATTAGCAAACCAAATCCA
Organism: Myrmecophaga tridactyla; assembly: GCA_004026745.1. NCBI lineage: Eukaryota > Metazoa > Chordata > Mammalia > Pilosa > Myrmecophagidae > Myrmecophaga > Myrmecophaga tridactyla. The sequence continues at coordinate 24,806 of PVIY010003431.1, forward strand.
ACATCACATTAAAAGAATTATACATTATGATCAGTGGGATTTATCCCAGGTATGCAAGGGTGGTTAAACATAATAAAATCAATTAATATAACACACATATTAAGAGAAAACTAATTTAAAAAAAACGCATGATCATCTTAATTGATGCAGTAAGACATTTAACAAAAATCCCTGAAGACCTCTTGATAAAAACACTTAGAACACTAGAATAGAAGGAAACTTCCCTAACATGATAAAAGACATATATGAAAAGCCTACAGCTAACATCATACTTCATGGTGAAGGGCTGAAAGTTTTCCCTCTAAGATCAGGAACAAGACAAGGATGCCCACTGTCACCACTGTTATTCAACATTGCACTGGAAGTTTAGCCAGATCAATTAGGCAAGAAAAAGAAATAAAAGGCTTCCAAAACGGAAAAGAAGAAGTACAACTTTCACCATTTGCAGATGGCATGATCCTATATATAGAAAATCCTGAAAAATCCACACCAAGCCACCAGAGCTAATAAGTGAATTCAGCGAAGTGGGGGGGACACATGAAAAAATCTCAACATCTTTAGCCATTACAGAAATGCAAATCAAAACCACAATGACACACCATTTCACATCCACTAGAATGGCTACTATTAAAAAACAGAAAATTACAAATGTTGGAGAGTATGTAGAGAAATGGGAACATGCATACATTGTTGGTGAGAATGTAAAATGGTGCAGGCACAGTGGAAAACAGTTTGACAGTTCCTCTGAAATAGAACTACCGTATGACCTGGCAATATCACTTCTAGGTACATACCCCCAAAAACTCAAAAGCAGAGGCTCAAACATATTTTCACACTGGTATTCATGGCAGCATTATTCATAACTACCAAAAGATAAATGGATATACCATATGGGGTATATGCATATAATGGAATATTATTCAGTCATCAAAAGGAATGAAGTTTTGACACATGGGACAAGTTGGATGGATCCTGAAAACATCATGATGAGTGAAATAAGCCAGTCATAAAAGGACAAATATTATAAAATCTCACTGATAAGAAATAATTAGAATAAGAAAATTCATAGAACAAGAAACTCAAATACAGGTTACCAGGCAACTGGGGTTAGGGAATGGAGAGTTAATGCCTGATTGGTATAGAATTTCAGTTTAGCACAATGGAAAAATTTTATTAATAGATGGTGGTAATGGTAACACAATAATGTGAATGTATTTAATTACACTGAATTATATTTTAGAATGTGGTTAAAGGGGGGAAACGTTAGTTTGTATATGTTACTAGAATAGAACTTTGAAAAACCACAGTACTGAACAACTGAAACAGGGAACTAGGGACTATAGTTAATAGTTTAATTATATTAACATCGTTTCATTAATTGTAACAAAGGTACCACACTAATGCAAGGTGCTAATAATAGGGAAAACTGTGTATGTGTGTGTGTGTGTAGAGAAGGGGGGTATATGGAAACTCTGTATTTTCTGCATATATTTTCGTAAACCTACCCCTCTCTAATAAAAAATAAATGAAAACAAAATGCCTTTTTAAAAATGCAATTACGGGCAAAGACATGCCAAATAAAGTTTCTCTGTCCCGATCCAAGTTCACGTCCATTGCAAAACTACTTGGACAGTGTATTCTTTCTCACTTCTTCACACTCTACATCCTTCTTTCTTTCCTTCCCCCTACTTCTTGTCTTTTCTTTCTTCTCATATTTATTCAGCCCCTATAATCTGAGAGGTATTGCAGATCTCAACACCTCTCCATTCTCGGCTACATCCTACAGGCAGATCCCAATGTGTCCCCTCTACCTCCACTCTGTCCGCACGCCCCCCAGCCCCCAGCTCATCACCTCTCCTTTGTATCCTTGGTCCTGAAGCCACAGCTGTGATCCAAAGGCCAAGCAGATAAGGGCACCTGAACCCTGGGACTGGGATCAGTGTAAGTGTCTGTGGTTCTGCTGAGCGACACTGGTATCTGCCAACCGGCCAAGCTCCCCTGTGTTCCTCTAGTCCTTCCTCTTCAGCGCTCTCTTCCTCATCCTTCTGCCCTTCCCTTTGGCCGCTTTGCTCTTTCTTGGTTTGATTTGAGGCTTACCTGCACGGGCACCTGGTACTCTCTGGCGCGCCTGCAGTGCTCCTTGTCCTTTGCACATAATTCATGTCCCATGAGCACATATGGCTCCTTTATTAATAGACCTTTCACCTTTCCTTGCCAAAAGGACATATGGAAAGGACGAAAGCCACAGACTCTTCCTTTCCAGCTCAGGCAAAAAGCCACCTGAGGGAGAGTTAGTTACCCCTATGGACTTGGCTTCTAGATCCTTCTGTTTGACTACTTAAAGGACATTGCAAACTAATCTCTGTCCTACTCTTCTCCCTTGCCTTCCTGTTAATCTCCATTCTGAGAATGCAAATTCCAGAGTGTTCAAACTGGAAGAGATCCTAGAACTCAACGCGTCCAACTCTTGTTTTACAAATGATGAAACCCAGGCTTAAATAGTTCTCTTGCCCACGCTCACAAAGCAAGACTGAGGTGGAGTCAGGGCTGGAAGTTCGGCACCCTTTCCCCAGCCCTGTTTCCTCCCCTCTCCATTGCATCATCTTTGCATCTCACTGCCACCAGCGTTGCCTGGAGAAGCCTGGAGACTATCATTGCTTTATCAGACTGATGTGTGGGTGTGTGCGCCCAGATGCCCAGGACAACTTGAAGGGATCTTCTGAGAAACCCTGATCTTCTCAACAGCCGATGGGGAACACGGGACTCTTGGGCCAGGGTTGGGGCAGCTGAAAATGGTAGGCAGTCCTCCCTGCTGACCTGGGTTTGGGCCACTGTCCAGTTTGCCTCCTGGCCCTACTGGCTGTTTGTCCTCACGTGAACCCCTTTGTTAAGAGCCACCTGGCACCTTTGCTGGAATGGGATAATAAGGGTAGGGCAGAGGGGGCAATGGGAGGGCACCATGGTTGTACCCGTTCTCCCCTTTTTCTCCATAATAGAACACCCAGTTTGTTCAAACATCCTTCCTCACCTGAGCATCCATGTGCTTCAGGAAAAGCCAATGCTTTTCACCAACTTCCAGGTGAGCCTGATCAGTACAAAAGTAAACCCAGACCCCCTGCCAATATGTGACTCAGTGCTGAGCAAGTTCTTCCATTCTGACTAATGAGACTTGCAGTGAAGACATGAAGTGAGGGTTGCCTCTCAGAAAGGTTTCCTCTCTCTGAAAAGAGCCCATTTTTCTTTCTCCCCCACATACTACTGGGTCTTGATGTGATGCTTGGAATGCCTGCAGCCATGTTGGGTCAAGCCTGAGGACGAAGTGGTTGCCAAAGATGTCCTTGGTCCCTAGTGGCATTGCTCTGGAATCTGACCTCCCTCTTGGCTGTTTGGGACACGAGATAACACATTTCCTATTTGTGGAAGTCAATTTAATTCAGGGTCTCTGATAGTGGAAGCTGAGAGCGCCCCAGCTGATACCGAGGGCCCTGGAGACCATCTGTGTCGGGGACAATGTTGCACCAGGTGCCCAGGGAGGCCTGGGCTGCACACCTCCTCCCAAGGCCCCCCCGTGTTCTCAGGAGGCTATGCATCTGGTCCCCGGAGATCCTCTTCACAGCAGACTTGCAGACGAAGCTCGAAGCTCACTATGCCATTTCTCACATCCTCCCACCAGACTCCTGGCTCTTTCCTGCCACATGGTTGTTGCTATTCCCATTCCATCTGGGACGTGGTTTTCTTGACTGAGGCTTCATTAGCAAATGATGCGGATGCTGAGAGATCACTATGTGCTACTGATAATGCTGTCTGGAATCTCTAACGTCAGGACCTTGGAGATTCGGTGCGTGTTTCTAGTAATTACAACTCTAGATAGGGATGCTGGGACAGGGAGGAGGCAAAAGGAAAATCCCAGGTTCCTGCCTCTCCTCCACCGGTGTATTGCCCTCAGTGGGAGTGAGAACAGTGTCACGTTCCCCGGAGGCTCTGGTCTTTCTGCGTCCTCTCTGCGGTTCAGCCTGGGGTGATGTGAACGGAAACCTCCTAACCCGGTTCTCTCTCCTCAGGGGTGCCTGGTCATAACCAAGGCGCCCCTCTTTTGCAGGCTCCTGCCAATCTTCCCAGGCCCCCAAACTGAATCCTTTGCTCCTCTAGTTTACCTCCCCCAGCTGCCAATCTCCTCCCCTCACCCAATTTCACCTCCGATGGTGCAGCAGCCTGTAATCTCTGTGCCTCATCAATTTTTCCATCTCATTTCAAATCTTCATCCTGAATCATCTCTTTTGCTCTCCTAATTGCTTTCTCCCTCTGCTATTATTTACTAGTTTAGCCCTGGAAAGCATTTGGGGCTGCAGTCAGAGAAAGGCAGTTCTGTTACAAAATAGCATTGGGCACACGTGCCCATCGCCGGGCCCACGGAGAGGGTGTCCTTGCTGCCCGCTGCCCCTTGTTCCATCTTCCACTGTTTTCTCTTCTCTTCACTGCCCCACTCTGCCTCTCTGCAGCGCCCCTTCCCGTCCAGGCCTCCAGCTCTTGTCTCTGCATATTCTGTCCCCGTCTCTTCTAAATATTAAATCCCCCAAACAGCTCAGACCTCATTTAAGATCCTCTCCTCTTTCTTGGCACCAAAATGCCGCTTGGCAAAGAACCCACGATCCTCTTGTTTTTATACTTTCATTCAGTTCCTCATTGTTATTTTCTTTTGAACTGTTTGTAAATTGTTTGGGGGGAATGAAAAGACTATATATAAATTAAGAGGAATCAATTCTGACTCAAGGAGTTATGGCTGAGTTTCTTTCCTCTCCCCTGAAATGAAATAAAGATCTCTTCTCAACACTCTGTAACACACATCTCCCCCCGCCTCAGCTCCCCCACCAGATCACTGGATTCCCAAGATCCTCCTGAATACCCATTTGTCTCAGTCTCCGCCAACTTAAACTTTCCTCCCCAGCCAATTAATATCAGGACAGGAATCACCAAAATCACATGGAATAGTCCTTACAATCTGGATTTTATTCAAGGAAATAAACACTTAATTACAAACATCTGTTTTAGCCTAAATTCTAATTACTTAATCTAGCCATCTGTAATTTTAACGATTTTCCACGATTTTCTTTCTTTGCAGCATGATTAATGGAAATGGCGTGTGAAACTTGTGGCTATGCTTCTCTTTTCGCAACACTCCTTTTTCTGCTGGTCTCAGGCAAAAAGCACGGTTGCTGCTTGCTGGCAGCCACCTGGCAGGGACTCCTGGCTACCTGCACTGAGCTTCCTTTCGGGGTTCCCTCTCAGACGCCACACCCTCTCAGTGCCCTTAGAAATAGGGCCCTTTCCCAAAGTTCTACCTTGAATACTACAAGCCTGACTGGGAAGGTGAGGAAGAAAGTGACACCCACAAGCTGGGAGAATGAGAAGGAGAGGGAAAATGCTGAGAGAGGTGAAGGCGCAAGGAATATTGACTGTGGGAAACCGAGAAAAACAAAAGAGAAAGGAAGGGGAAGGTTGAGAGAGAAGAATGAGGGGAAGCTGAGGGAAGGGAAGGAGAGGGAATGGCAGGGAGTTGGAGAGAGAAGGGGAGAGGAAAAAGAGGAAGAGAAGAGAGCAAAGAAGGGGAGAGAGGAGGAGGGAAAGACAGACTGTCTCTACTGAGGAAGGAGGGGGCTGCAGCCTTTTTAGAAAGCTGGACGGGGGAGACAAAAACAGGCTGTACTTCCAGGATTGGTTCTTTCTCGCCTTCCAGCTCCCAGCAGCAGGACCACATGAAAGAGCTGAGCTGTTTGTGCTGGGAATTGCAGCCCCTGGATGAGGCAGGAAGAGGCTCTGCTCTCCAAAAGGTAGCTGCTGAAGCGAGAAGCCTTGTGTGAGATCTGTTGCGGCAGTCACAGAAGTTATGAGCTTCCTTTCCACACCTCTCAAGGTGAACAGCCATCTGTAACACCTTTCCTTCCTCCTAGGAGGCCATAGAGGCTATGGCTGGAAGGTTTCCCCGGGACCGAGAGGCAGATTTAAACTCTAGTCCCAGCTGTACAGAATTCAGAGTACTGAATTCTGAAAGACCCTCTGCTCTGGCTGTGCTCAGTTTTCTGACCCCCAGTTTCCTCATTTGTTGAGAAGTGCGTGCCCACTCCTTTAGGAGGATGCCATGAGGGGGGGATAAAGAGATTGGATGGGATAACATCATGGGGCAGGGGAGGAATTTTCAGCATTTTTCAGCTCTGTGCTGAGGTGAAACGAAAGGGATCAAGGACCCCCCACTCTCCTAAGCAAGAGAAAACATGAGTTCCCATTTCATTGGCATGAAACTCAGAAGGGCTTGGCCACGATAAAGCTGGCTCAGATAGGTTTTCCCCTCCCTGCAACCAGCTCTGGGTCTAGAGTTCACATTTATTGTCCTCACACCATCCCTGAGAGAGCAGTCAGTAAGCATAACACAGCCTGTTTTTACTCTTTCCTTACCCCCAGCACCAAGGTAGCCTCCAGAGAACCCTCCCACTTACTGATTGCTCCCAGGCCCAAAACATTCTTGGGGAGCATAGGATACCAGGGCTTAGGTAGTTCTGAGGCTGAGTTGGGAAGGAGAAAAATGAAGTTGGGGTTTTGCATCCTTTAAGCTGCCCTGGGTTGCTTCCCTGTGATGGGAGATCCTAGCCAGTGGACTGAGCAGGTCAGCACATGACTCCTCTATTCTCATTGGTGGCTCTATTTCCTGTTCAGTGTTTTGCACGCAGTAAGCATTTGCTGCTGCCTCCTCCAGGAAGCCTTCCTGACCTCCCCAGGTGGAACTAAAGGACTTCCCTCTGTTTCCACAGGAGTAGCTGTACCTCAAGGAACCCTTTTCTTTGAGGGATCTCTTGCTCCTCACATTGCAGGAAGGGCAGGTACTTTGGCTCTTTTTTACTGAGAAAGGTTGCATGATGGGCCCCAATCCTTCATCTTCAAGTCCTGTGCCACATGACTTTGCATTTTTTCCCTCTGAAAGGGTGGGGGAGTACATTTCTCCAGTCTCTGATTTTGAATTTGGCTGAGTGACTTGCTTTGACCGACATAATGAGGTGAAAGCAACAGCACGCCCATTATGGGAACCTAAGACTATGAGATCGTGTGTGTTTCCACTTGCTTTGCTGTCCTTTTGGCATCACCATGAGAATGTGCCAGGCTAGCCTGCTGGTCCAAGAGAAGGATGAAAGATATGCGGAGCAAAGCTGCCCCATCAGGCCTAGCCTAGATCAGCCAACCCACGCTCACAAGAGTGAGCCCAGCCAGGTGAGCAGACCCACGCTCATAGGAGTGAGCCAAGCCAAGCTGGGAGACCTATACTTGTGAGAGTGAGCCCAGCCAGGTCAGCAGAGCTGCCCAGCTGAGCCAGCCCAGATCATCCAATCATCAGCTGACCTCAGCTATGTAAATGCTTATTGCAGTATGCTAGTGAGACTTTGTGGTTGTTTGGTAACAGTATTTCTGTAGCAAACGCTACCTGATATATTTACTAATGCCTATCCCATTGTATATAGAAAGCTGTATATAGAAAGCTAAATAAACCTATTGATGAAAAATTGCGAACTGAGGATAAAATCATATCTCATTTTCTCTTTGCAACAATCCTCTAAAATGGCCAAGCATAATTAGCCCAATTGTACAGATAAAGAATCTGAGGCCCAGAAGGGTTAGCTACCAACCTAAAGTCACACAGCAAGAAAATAGCAAGGCCTGTGTTTGAATCCAGGTGATCTGCCCCCAAGGCTCAGTGCTTTTTGCACCACATGTGACTACTGACAGAGCTGGCTCTGCAGCCCTGAGAAAGGCACTGCCTAGCCTTTCCGTCAGATCCATCTGGAGGGATTCCACGACGTACCAAGGGCCTCTCACTTGCCTACTCATGTCAATGTGCAACATTAATGGAAGTGGTGAAACCCTCTTCCATTAATGAAAGAAACTGGACATGTAGCAGAGACACCGAATGTGGGAGGATTGGGGTGGGAGGGGAGGACACAGATAATTTTTTCCTTTCCTAATATTGTGCTGTGAGCCTTTCAATTTTGTCAGTACCTCAGTGTAATATACTGGAGTGATGACAAGAAAGGCAGACTGGACTGGGAGAAGAGGGCTTAGATTCATGCCAGGAGGATGGATCTGATCCTGCACTCCACACTGTGCATGAGGAAGTCCCTTAAGCCATTTAACAGGGGTTGGGGGGGGGATGAGGACCCCCTTTCTTCACGTGTTTCTTTCCAAACCCCTCCTGCCTCTTTCACATCTCAAATAGCTTTCTTGGACTTACTCCATAAACCCTCCATGAAACTCAGTTCTTCCTGTCTAATTGCTCCCATCACAGCTTCCTGGGTTTTCCATGATCTCTGAGTCCCATTGCTACGTCTTCCTTTCTAAGATTTCCATCAGGCTACAAAACCGTAAAGGCACAGCGTTTTGTAAAAGGTCACTTTGTCTACCCCCTTGCTTTCAGGCAGGCCCGATGCTGGATTACCATGTTGGCCAACCACTAGTGGTTGCCCATGTGTGCAGATGTCCACAGATGTCCTGGCCTCTGGACATGTCTTGTCAAAGACAGGTATCATTCCTATTTTAAAAGCTCACCAGAGAATTTCCACTCCAAGAGGGTACCCATTCCAATTCCATCTCCTAGGTCTAATTCTTTTCCATTTCTTTCTGTCTCTAACTTGTAATTCCACCTGACATTCATTCATTCAACAAATACCTATAAGTACTTTTTTGTGCCAGGCAAAACTGCAGCACAGTGTGGTAAGGGAATGATGGATTGTCTTAGAGTGAGGCAAATGGCACAGTGGTTGAAAGTATGAACTGTAAGGCCATATAGCCCAGATTCCCAACCCACTAGCTGTGTGATCATGGCAACTCACTTAACCTTTCTGGGCTTCAGTTGCATCATCTGTAAAATGAGATACTTATAGTAATTACCTTAGATGGATGTTGCAAGCATCATATGAGCTGCCTCATGGGGCTTTGGAGGCTAAAATGAAATGTGTGAAAAATGGCCAGGGCAGGGCCTAGAAAGCAGGCAGTCTCCAAAGAATGGTGGGTAAGTGGATAAAACCATGCAGTTCTGGCCTCCTGAGAACTTTCCCTTTAACAAATAGCCACAAGCAGACATACTTGATCTGTCCTGTAAAGTAAAAACATTAAACCCACCAGAGAATGGCCAGGGAGACATTTGTTTCCATCATGCACACAGAAGGGGGAAGGAACTATAAAGAGCAGCACACGGGTAAGGGCACAAGGGAAACCTCTCTGAAAGAGATGGATGAGCTCCTACTGTAGGGCAATGGTGCAATGGAACAGGAAGAGCACTGGGACAGGAGGCAGGAGTCTTGGAATACGGTTGCACCCTGCAGAAGGCATGGTATTTTTTCTTGAGCAAGACCTGCCCCTCTCAATCCCCAACCTGAGCTTCAGTTCCTTATCCGAAAAATGATGGAGTAGATCATCTAAAAGGTCCCCCCAATAGTAAAATGCTGGTATCCTAAACCAAGGAAGTTCTCAGCAACAGTGTCATCGGGCTCCAGCCATGGGAAGCCTGCAGACATCTCTAAGTAACATATCAGTGCTTCCATGCAACTCTCCTCTGCTGTCTCCTCAGTGAAGCTTGTTGTTCTACAGCTCACTACATCCTGAACCTTTTCCCAGCGCTTCTATACTTCTCTGTTGGAGTTGGGGCCTGTAGAAACAGGAGGTTGCACTCTGGGAGAATGCATGGCCCAGCAGCTAGCCCGCCGAGGGAGTGTGTATGAGGAAGTACAGCAGCAGGGGGACCTCCAGGGGATGCTTACCGCAGGCCCAGTGAAGGGCACATGGTCACAGTTCTCCTGCCACGACTGGTTGAGGCTCTGGGCGAATTCTTGGAAGAAAGCATGGGATTGGTTGAAAATGGAAAATCCCAGTATGTTGACACGATCATCCACAAGGCTGTCCATTCTCTGGAGCGAGAATTCCTAGAAAGGCCCAGCAGTCAGAAACAAAACAGAGTCAGGGAGGGGAAGTTGTGCAGGGATGGGCTTTGCTGGAGCAGGTCTGGGTAGCTAATTCTATTCCAACAAACACTTATTGAGCACCTACCCATGTCAGGCTGTCTGCTAGGTACTAGGACATAGAGATAACTAAGAATTTTCTTTTTCTGTGAACTCACAGTGTTGTGGAGAGAAGAACAAAAATAAGCAGAATGAGCTCCAAGAAAAGCATGTATAAGATGCACTGGATGGAGAGAGAAAGAAAAAAATAATAGGGGCTTGTAGAGACAGGACTGAGACGCGACACTTGAGCAGAGTCTTGAAGGATGTATAAGGCATTTTCCTGGTGGAAACATGGCTGGAGAAAGGATGTTTCACTGTGAATCCAAAGGCATGGAGGTGAGGAAGTGCATGGCACACGCAGTGAGTTTGCAGGGATGTGCTTTGATGAAAGCATTGCTCCTCGAAGTGTGGCCCAGAAAATAGGGGCCATCGCAACCATCTGGGTTCTTGAATAAAAGTGAAGACTCCATACCCCACCTACCACCAAGTGAACCTGAATTTCTGGGGCTGAGGCCCAGGAGTCTGTCTTTTCTACAGGTCCCTTGGTCTGATGCACACCGAAGTTTAGGAGCTCCTGGGTGGGAGCATAGGATGCATGGGGGGGTGGGGAGGGAACAGTGTGACATGAAACTGGAGAGTTCAGCAGGGGCCAGATCACGAGGACCTGGATGCCAGGCCGAGGGGATGCACTTTACCCTTAGGTGATGGGACCCAAGAGCAGTATCGGTGGAGTAACAAGTCAACTTTGCTTTCTAAGAAGGCCATCCTGAAGGCCTACAGGTATGGTTGTACCCTCAATTTATTATTTTCATTCATTTAACAAATATTTACATGCTTGCTATGTGCCAGACATTGTTTTAGGCACAGAGATAGGAGCAAGAGAAACACATTTCCTACTTTCAGGGGCTTGTAGGCTAGTGGAGGAGACAGACAGTAAGTAAACAAGTAAATACACATAATTTCAGATAGCTATGGGGGTTGGGGTGGGGAGCCACTACTTTTGATGTGGCAGACAAAGAAACCCCGTCTGGAGCAGTGACATTTGAGAGCTCAAGGCAATTCTCCCAGCAACCCATGGTTCTCGGCAAGTTAAAACCTGCAGGCATGAGTTCCATCAAGGACTGTTAGTGTTCCAGAGAGAGAAAAATTGCCCTCCTCAGGCACGGTTGAGCCCTGAGCCCTGGACCCCCGAGACCTACTTTGACCATATACAGGGAAACTAGGCAAGAGAGTATGGATTGCTCAGCTCACCAGTCCCTAAGCCTGGAAAAACACCTCCAGCATGAATCAGGTCACCTTCTTACACTGCACTCCATTTGTCACACATTCATCTCACGTGCCTTGTATGCAGCTCCACACCCCAGGGCACACAGCATCCAGAGACTCCGGTCACTCAGCCTGACATGACAGACGGCAGCTGCTTTGGGCTTACTTTCTGTTCAGGCAAAAATATTGCTTTCCTGTGGGCAGTCTCTTTTCTTGAAATTTAGCTCCTCCAGCCCCCTGACACCCCCTGCATCCTTGCTCACATTGGAAGTCACTGCCAACGTCTCAGGCTGCTGGCCTGAGCCCCCCTGCCCAGAGCCCGGCCTCATTACCTTCAGCTTACAGAACGGAGTTACAAAGCATCCTTTGTTGCCTATGACCCCTCACAGGAGTGGAAGTGGATGAGGATTAAGTATATTGTGGGTCCTCCCAAATTCCCAATAGGGGAACAAGGATGTGCCATAGAATGTATTGATTCATACAGCTGATGTTATTTCCTGTGTCTAACAGGACAGCTGTCATAAGAGGGCAGATGGCTAATTAAGACAGATGCATCTGGCTGGGGTGAGGACACTGGGCACAGAACCAGGCTGCTGTTGGGCAATCAAGGGGCCTCATGGACTACGGTTGTGCGCTGTGAGATGGACAATGCCTTCTCTCCCTGGGCTTCCTTGTCAATGTGGGCAGCTCATCATCCCACCCCTTTCCTCTCCCTGCACACCCAGTTTGATGGCTAGAGGCCCATTTCAAGGAAACCATGACGTCTTGGATGGTCACAGACTCACAATAGCAGTAAAGAGAATACAGTAGATAAGGGTATGGGCTTTGGCACTCAAATTCAGATTTCACACTATACTGGCTCTGTGTCCTTAGGCAAAGTCCTTAGCCTCTCTGGGCTGAAGATACTCATTTCGTCAAATGAGAACAATAATGATACCAGTCTCATAGGTTGTTTCCAGGGACATGTGAGATGTGTGCAAAAGGCTTAGCATCATGTCTGGCACATGAGAAGGGCTCAATATATGATAGTTACTGTAATAGTTCTGTGAAATTGTGGGCAAGTTCAGGCCTTTTACTTCTTTAGTTCCACTTGTCTTGGGAACTTGAGTTAGGGAGGTGTTTCCTCCAAATGCACGTTACAGATAGAGTAAGAGTAGATGAGTTAATTACAATTAGAGACAGTTCATGCAGAAGTCAGACAAACTGTCTTCCTGCTTTTTAATTCCTACCTTCCTATCCCTCAATTATATCCTATTTTCAAAGACCCTTTAAGATAAAAAGATTCCAGGAGCTTCCTTGATAATTCATTCTATTTATAATGACTCATGGGAGAGCTTTAAGAAAGACAAGAAAGGGGGTAGCATGTTCTCTTATTATAATTTCCCAGGAGACTCTAGGATCTACTCCCTAAGCATCCTTACAGTTCACAAATTCTTCTTTATGTTGAAACTTAGATGCTCTGCTGCTATGGGAGACTTTTTTCTAAAAGAACATGGGAAACAGCTGACCATCACCAGTTCATATACAACGAAAATCTTCTAAGGCTATTTCCCAAAACGTGTTCCTTAGAACAATAGCCTTCCAGGAGATGTTAACAGAAATCTCATAAATACAAGGTTCCATGCTCCAATAAGGTTAGAAATAAGGTTAGAGAATATTGCATATTGTATCCACCTTTTCAAGTTTCACAACGCACACCAGCATATTAAAGGGTCAAAGGAAACCCGCAGCGAAGCGGTGGTTTAATTCCATTCAACCCGGCACTTTTCGAGCATATTGACCATGGAGCACTTTTTTTCCCCCAGAAACCTATAACTGTCTCACAGTAGCATTCCACAGAAAACAATTTGGAAAAGACTACTTGAAGCATATTCAGGGAACCATGTATTGTAAACACAAAAAAGAAGCGGTGGTGACATTTTACTGAAGGGGGTATTTCCTGGAATTAACTAATTTCAGAATCGGAAAGGATCAAGGATTGTCTGTTTTCTGCTGCCCGCCACAAGCAAAGCACTCCTGGCTCACTCAGCTTTCCTGTAGCCCCCCTCACCCCCCAGCCACACTGCCTGGCTGGCTTTGACCTTCATGAAATGACAGGGTCCAAGGAAACAAAAGGGCTGAGAGTGGTCCCTGGGGTGGAGCAGGATCTCATGGGGACCATGATTCTCTTCTTACAAATGTCCGGGAAAGGAAAATCCTAAGGGTCCTTGGGGACTGGATCTCCACGGTCCTGACACCAGGGAAACCAGGCAAGAACGGAGCAAATGGCGACCTGGCAAGGCCTGGCAGTGGATGGAGACCAGGACCCGGGTTGTCAATTGCTCCAGGCAGGTGTGGCTTTAGGACAACCCTTGGGTTGAATACTTTATCCTGGATGTGTCCTCTCTCTCCACAGAGATGAACTGCTGTGCACCTAACACAGTGCCTGAGACCCAGAAGCTGTTTGGTAAATGCTGGCTGAAGGGCTCTTGATTGAAGACATTTCAGGGCCCTGGAGTCCTCACTGCGCCCCACTCTGATCACTAATTGCACAGTCTCCCACCTACAGAAGGTGTGAGAACATGAGCAGAATTTGTACCAACCTCCGATTATCCTCAGGAAATCGCACTATTAAATTTTGAAAAACACATCCTTGACAACTTGTTCTCTTATCACTGGGTTTTCTCATAAAAAAAAATTTTGTATTCATGCACATGCACGTGTGGGGGCGGTGGGGGGCGGTGGTCAATCCTTGAGTACACAATGATTTGCAGGGAATGGGAGAACTACAGGTAAAAGCCAGGTCATGATCACAAGTAAACATAGGGGGTCATTATCCTGGGATGAAGGGGGTTTTAAATAGGGTCTGGGGGGAGTTCCTCACGATACTGGCTTGAGAGCTCTATGGAAAGGTCACTGTGGGGGGGCACAGCTCAGCTGGATGCCCTCACTTTCTCCAGTGGGTGTTCTGGCTTCCAGGGCCCTTTCTGTGGATCAGCAGTCTGTGTGGACCTGCGCCAGGAAGCAAGGGCAGTCTGTGAGCAGGAGAGGGCACTGATAGGAGATGGGGCCAGGGGCTGGAGGTCCCAGGTCTCAGGTAGAGTTGTTGGAGGGCAAGGCGGAGGAGAGGGATTTGGAAACTCTTGAGAGTCCCGTGGCTGGGAATGGGATGACAATGCCTCACACCACATAGGTCCTGACTGTCAAGAGCTGTGCAGCGTTGGTGCCAGGTAGTTGAGGGGTGGGACGGGTATGCATGCTCTCTCGGAGGAGCAGGGGGCCATTCAGCCTAGGCTAAGCAGACACATCCCATCGGCGGGGGCTGGAGTTAGAGCCAACCCTGGGGCACAACAATCTTTGTCAACTAGAAGCTATGAGTGTGATACTTTTAGTTACTCAGACTTAGCTCTGGGGCTTGACTTTTGAGAACAAAAGCAGGAACCCAAAACACATGTCCAGTCTGTGTGTTTGTGAGTCAAGCCCATCTCCTAACCCTTCACCACCTGGGCCTGGGAGCAAGCAAAATGGGGAAGAAGTGGCATTCTGTGACATTCCCTCAGCCCAACAGCCTCTTTTTTGTATTCCTAACCTGGTATGTGCATTACTACTCTCCCAGCCACCTAGACCAGAAACGTCGAAGTCAGCCTCAACTGCCTTTGCCTTTAACTCCACATACAGTCGTTTTTAATTCCTGTTCAATGTCTCTTGAATCTCTTCCTTTTCAGCCTGCCCAGGTTAGGCCCTCATCATTTCTCCCTTGCAGTAGCTGTCTGTTAACTGGGCTCCATGCCTTGATCTCAGGAGGTGTGACTGCTCTATTGCACATCCCCCAGGTGCCATTTACATTGACGACAATGCGAGTGGCACCCCCTGGAATTGTGCAACATGGCAGTCTCATCAGGAGACAGCAGGACATAGTAGAAAGAGCACAGGTTCTGAAATCAGATGAGCCCAGGTTCAAATCCCAATCCGGTCCCTTACTGGTTAGACAACAGCACTGTTCCTTAGGGCTGCTGCAACAAATTATTACAAACTCGATGACTTCAAACAATAGAAATGTATTCTCTCGCAGTCCTGGAGGCCAGAAATCCAAACTCAAAGTGTTGGCAGGGCTGGTTCCCTCTGGTGGCTCTGAGGGAGGCTCTGCTCCCTGCCTCTCAACTAGCTTCTGGTGGCTGCTGCATCCCTTGACATTCCTTGGCTTGGGACTACAACTCCAACCTCTGACTTCACTGCTACATGGCTTTTTCCTCCCTGTGTATCTTCTCCAGGTCTGTGTGTGTGTCAAATCTCCCTCTCTTTTCTCTTATAAGATACCACCTGAAATTCACGGTGACCTCATCTTGAGGTCCTTAATTTAATTATATCTGCATAGACCCTTTTTCCAAATAAGGTCCCATTTACAGGCACCGGGGTTTTGATACCAAGACAAGTCTCCAAGACACTGGAGACTAAAAGAAATATCAATATAATGATTTAGCAATCATATTCATTTGTTAAATCCTATCTTCTCTGTTATAATCCCACCTTTACCTTTGATCTTTCTCCCTTTCTTTAAAGGTATTTGGGCTGTGCTCATTCTAACTGTTTCATATTGGAAGGCACTGTTGATAATATGGGATAGGGGGATGGAACCAGTTGATCTTTTGGAAAGATTGGCCCTTCTGGGTTTCAGGACTTATCTGGTCTAGGAACCAAACCAGAGGTTGTAGGTTTCTGGGAAGTAATCATAGTGCATGGAACCTTTGTAGAGTCTCAGATAAAGCCCTAGGTGTTCTTTGGAGCTAGCAGGAATGGTTTTGGTTAAGGTTTGGCAAACCAGAGTAAACAGCAACATCTAGCTGAAGCTTGTGTAAGAGTCGCCTCCAGAGTAGCTGCTTGACTCCATCTGAACTCTCTCAGCCACTGATACCTTATTTATTATATTTCTTTCCCCCTTTTTGGTCAGGAAAGTATTGTTGATCCCACGGTGCTAGGGCCAGGCTCATCCCTGGGAGTCATGTCCCACATTGTCAGGAAGACTTGCACCCCTGAATGTTATGTCCTACATAGTGGGGAGGGCAGTGATCTTACTTGCAGATTTGGGCTTAGAGAGGTCACATCTGAGCAACAGAAGAGGTCCTCTGAAGGTAACTCTTAGGCATACCTACAGGAAGGATTGGCTTCTCTGCTACATAAATAAGCTTCACAAAAGCAAGCCTCAAGATCAAGGGCTTGGCCTATTGACTTGGGTGGACATGTTTTTTTGAGGCACACAATTCAACCCACCAAAATGACTAGGCAGGTCGTTCATCCCTGTGAGTGGGTTGTACTCGCCTCTGCCTTGCCAGGGTAACTCTATCAAGTTCCCGATACACAGTGGGTGCTCACTACATGAGTCCTCTTCTCTCCAAGTGCAACCCACTCCTCAACCCCCCACCCCCAGGCTGCTGGTGTTACAGAAAAGGGTGGACTGCTGCTTGTGGCAGTCCCCGTCTCTTGCCTTCTCCTGGCCCCCAGGCTGAAGTCAGTCCCCACCATGGGAAAATATCTGGCCTGGGGAATTATCCTCTCTCCTTCTCTTCCCTCTCACTCTGCAAGAAGCTATTCTTCCCTACCTGTCAACTGTGTAAAGTTCTCCGAAATAAGTCACTATACGGTGTTAATTGCTTTGTGCGGCTATTTGTGTAGAGACAGAGACTTGAGTTGAAATTCCAGATCTTCCAATCATTAGTAAAAAGAAAATAATAATAATAACAACTACAATTTATTGACCACCGGCTGTGTGCCAGGCAGAACTAAGCACTGCACGATCATTACCTCATTTCATCCTTACTGGAGGTATCATTGCCACTTTATAGCGCCCAGAGGAGTGAAGTGGCTTTCCCAAGGCCACAAAGATGGCAAATGAGAATCTGGATTCAAACCCAAACCCCTGTAATATCAGAGTCACAGCTCTATGTTCCTGGCATTGTTTACTCATCAATTTGTGGCCTTGCTATCTGGGCAGCGAGGGGCAGAAGCATTATGAGTTGGCTCAGATTAAGCTATAAAATAACTGGCAACATGAAGTTAAAGTTGATTTCAGAACACACATGTCAAGTTTAAGACCAGTGAGGAGCTCTGCACCTACCAAGGGAACCCTGGTGGTCTGGCTGAGCAAAGGGATTACCCAATACCACTAAATCTGCACGTGAGAAGGGCTTTAATTACAAAGGGTTCTGGGGCTTCATATGGACTCGCGACCAACAACAGTGATCTTGAGAATATGGAAAAGTGGAGACTCCATGTCTCTTCAGCACAAAGAACTCAGAGGAGGAATGAGAGCAAAAACCAGGGTGCAGGATTCAAGGAAGGATTAGAAATAATTGCAGCCTAATAGGAGACCTCTGTGGATAAGATGGTATGGAGAAGGAGGCTGTCAAATGCAGCTTCATGAACTTGGCTAACATCTGCAGAGAGCTGTTCAGCCTTCACCGTCCCTGGAAAACCTTCCTATGGTCACTATTATTTGAGTCACAAATGCCTTCCCTACTGGTCTGTGAATTTAGAAGGTCGAGCAGGTCTGCCTTGTTCTTTGCTGTAGCCCCAGCACCAGAGAAAATCAATGAAATCAAAAGCTGGCTCTTTTTTAATTAAGTAGTTAGGAGAATAATTTTGCTGGAGAGTGTAGGTATAGATTTAGAGTTATAACATTTTAAATTACATGCTACTGGTGTTTTGTCCTAAGTTTTCCTCTCTGAAATCCCACATTCCAAAAATCCAATCTTTGTGTTTTTCCCCCAATTTCATCCCTTTATTTTTGTCTCACATAATTAGACACATTTCCTCATTATAAAATGGGGAAAATAATATTTTATAGTCTTGTTGTGAGACTCAAAAGAGATATTATGTAGGAAATATAGACTGAAAGTATGAATCGGACTCCTTGAGTTATTGAAAACAATAAAATAACTCAAGGAATGCATTTTTCATGTACTTTCAGGCTCTTTTACAGGCAATGAGGAAGTCAGGGGAGGGACCTTCCTGTAGCCTAGGAGATCATGCCACAAAGTTGGCTGTCCCTCTGCTTCCTCATAAGGCCCTCAGTTCCAGGAGGCCCAAGAACTTCAACAGCTCCCTTCCTGCTGGGGCCACAGGCGGACTCTAGGAGACCCATCCTGATGCTGCTATGACCTTGAGAATCTCTCCAAATTCTGCCACCCAGACCTTGACAGGTTTTGACTGACCTTATCTGGAGACCTTTCACTCCAGAAAAGTCTTATTCTCTAACACTCTCTTGGAAGTGGCACTTCAAACAGGCCATGCTTCCCACCTGCTTTCACCCAAGGCTCAGGCTTTGATACCCTCTGCTCCATGATCAGCCCTGGCCCCTAACTGCCTGGGAGGGGACGTCGGCACCCTTATGGCCCCCAAATCTCAAGTGATTTATTAAACATGAATTAAATATTGAGTAGAACAACAATAATTGTTTTCCTAGATGTGGCTCGACACAGTTTACAGAACACTTTTTTGTTCCTATACTTCCACATTTGGAAGTTGACCAGATAAGCCATATTCATGTTCCTTTTTGGGGGAAGAAGAAACTGAGATGTCCAGGAGTTCAGATAGAATGAGCCTAAGATCCAGGTACTTGGCATGCAGGACAGTACTCATTCTCTGTTTCCATGCTGAGTGCTCAGTACTGGGCTATGCCACCAGGTGACCTGGTATAAACACATGGCCCCTTCACTGAGGTTGTTAATGACTGACACTTCAAATGTGCTCACCCCAGGTGTATTGAGAACACCAAAAGATTTCAATTTCTTAACCCACTATTGTAAAGCTAGAATGGTGCAAGATATCCTTAAGATGATGCCACTCTTAAATTTGACCTTCTTATCTTTCTACCCCAATCTGATTCCCTCCCTGCTCCCCATCTGTGAAAGTGACCATTTGCCACCTATCATTCAAACCAGAATTTGGGATTCATTCTCCACTTCCTCCATCCTCTCACCCTCTGCATCTCATTTACTCATTCATTCATGCATTCATTCATGGTCATTCAAAACCATTTTACTTTCTTACTATCTCTTGCATCCATTCCCTACTCTCCATCCCCATTGCCTTTACCTCAATTCAGAGCCTCATCACATTTTCCTGGGCTACAGACTAACTGGTTATAATCTTACATTTCTCCAAGTTCATTCTCCACGCTATTGCTGGAGGGATCTTTCTAAACTATAAATCTGATCATGACCCACCTTCCATAATACTCCTTACTAAACACAGGACAAAAGCAAACTCTTTAGCTAGGCATGCACGTCTTTTCATGCTTTGACCCCCACCTACCCTTCTTCTCATTCCTCTCCTTAACCTGAATCACCCAAGCTAGGCAAAACTGGCCACTACTTCAAATGTGCCACCACTGCACCTCACATGCATACCTATCATCACCTGAGTTTGTTCACATCCTGAGGAGTAGGTGCTATTTGAGGCAAATGCACTTACCTCATCAGTGACTACCCCAATGCATTGCACATAGAACTCAGTGCTCTTTGACAGAATGAAGTTAGGAAGGCACATCTGTCAGACTGTCTGTCCTCTTACCCAGGGGCAGCCTGATTCTCTCGACTGCCCAAGGTTCATCTTTATTGATACTCCCATTCATTTCTCCTGGGACCCACAGCACGGAAAAGGCCAGCCCTCTGACCCTTGATTCACCAGTCCCTTCTTAGCGTTCCCCCAGGAAATCTTGGTGCCATCAGGAGTCCAGAATCTCCTAGGTACCCCTGACCTACTCTCCTTTTCTCTAGAGTCCATCTAACCATGGTACCTCTCTGCCTATTTATCTGCATCAAAGCCTGTGCTCTCTGCAGGCTGGGAGATTGCTTTTTTGTGTAATAGGTCTTTGAAGAAAGTAGCAGCTGGGAGGCTAATTCATACCTGTCAGTGAATTCTATCTAATGGGAGATTTGATCCTAAATCTCCCAGCTCCCAGCTCTCCTGGATTCCTCTTCCTGCATGTTTCTTATTCATTTATCCCCCTGATCTGAGCATGCATATCTATTCCTCCCAGGAGCTCTGTCCCTTCTCTGCTTCTCTTTCCCAACATGAGTCCACAAACAGGACTTCAAAGGCATCCAGCAGCTCTGCCTATCTTTATCTGGTATTTAGAAGACTGCTCTACCTCTCTGGGCGAAAAATACGTAGTTATTAACTGTGTAACTGAAAGCTCAGTGGGTCAAACTGACATAAGAAATGGTGGGCAATTTTTGCTGTCCCCTTAGGCTGCAGAGATCTACTGTTATTCCTCTGGCTTGCTTTCTCAAGCATTGATTCCTTATCTCTGATGTCCACTGCACAGAGGATCCACTGGTTGGGCTTCCTGTCTACCTTCCAAGTGCTAGACTTCTCCTTCCCCAGATCCCAACTCACCAGCCTCAGGCATGCAAAGACCCAAGGCACCCCACTGTCCTCACCTTGGAGGATGCATTGGCAAATAGGAGTCCAGCCTTCATCTTAACAGGGGGTCAAGGAGCTATCTAGGAAGATGAGTGGTTCTGTCAACTGGCAGCTTCTCCCTGTCCCACTTCTGCAGCAGGATCAAATGATGGGTTGCACCTTGGAGCTGGGCATCTTGTTAATGCAAACTGCTCAAGGTCACTCAGGAGGTATGTGACTGAAGCAGGACAGAACCCAGGCCACAAGGTTCTCAGATGGGTTTCCATAGTGGGGAGGGAAATGAACATGACAAGAGATTTTCAGTTCTTGGGTACTTTTGTTAGCCGCTTTCATTCCTTTACTCATTCAACAAGACTATGAGCATTAGCCACCAGAGAGAAAGTCATGAGCAAACCTCATTCCAGTCTTCAATGTGCCTGTAGTAAGTATAGTGGGAGTGGTACGTATAGTGCAGTAAGTATATAGGGAGAAAGGCAAGGAAAGAGGCAAATGCTTGAAGAGTGATAACTACAGGATATTCTGGGCACATATAAGGTGGTCCTTTTTATCAAACTTTTGTTGATTTTCCTAATCTGAGACCTGAAAGATGAGCAAGAGTTAGTCAGAAGAGGTGGGAAGAGGAGCTCCCCAGGGAGAAGAACGAGTATTGCAAAAGCCCAGAGGAGCAGGAGCTTATGATAAATTCAGGGATCCGCAAAGACATTCAGTCTGGTTGGGGTGTGCCGGGGAATAGATGGATAGCCAAAAGGTAAGTTCATCAGAGGCTTCATAAGTCATTATGCTAAGGACTTTGGACTTTATCCTGAGAGTAATGGGGAGCCACTGAAAGGTTTTAAGCAAGAGAGTGATATGATCAGGAATGGCTTACCCCTTGGCCTAGATAAAATCAGCTTCGAGATTCCCGGGGAAGCTGTCTAGCATGAGTTATGGCAGGGGGGCTGTAGAGGGACGGGCAGGCATCCTTCTGCCCACCGGGCTGTGAATGCCAACTGTCAGCACTACAGAGACAGGGCTGGGGAAGCCTCAGCTAGTGATGAATTGAGCCGTTGATGCCTCTGACACCGAGTGGAGCCTGACGCTGGGGATGGAGAAGCGCGACTGCTTACTAATAACGGCACTTGCTATTCCTAATGGTGCTTGTAATACAATAGCACTTATAATGTAATAATAATAATAATAATGCGATTTACCATAATGTCTTTTATTCTCAGTCTCCATCTGCTTTCCGAATATTCATTAAAAGCCAAATACTCTTCTCAGCAGGACCTGAATTCCTAGGTCCAGGAGCCATCCTGGTAGTGGCGGCAGCCCCGGATAACCTCAGTTTCCTCCTTCACCCAAGCTTTCAATCTTGTCTCCGGGGCTTGTTTACAGACCCCTGTCAGGAGCCCAGGGGTGGTCCCTGCCTGGAGCCCCACCCTGGGCCAGCAGAGAGCACATGGGGCTGATCATCAACACTGTCAGTCTTCCGATTTCCTGCCCCAAGATCTCACTTCACTGACCCTTTCACCAGGTAGCAGGAGGGAGACAAAGAAATGAACTCGTTTACCTGGTGGGCATATGTGGTAGGCATGATTCTAAGGTGGCTCCCAAGAAGTCCCACCTCCCCTCCCTGCATAAACCACAGGGCTGTGAATATGACGAATTTTAGTCCTGTGATTAGGTCATTAGGCACTATGGCATAGCTGACCTTAAGCAAACTGTCTGGGTGGGCCTGATCTAATCGTATAAGCCCCTTAAAAGCAGAGATTTTACCAGTGGTTGCATTAGAGGATGTCAGAAAGACTGAAGCCTGAGGGTTCTTGGCTAGAGGGGATTTCTCCATTGATGAGCTGGAGGGGGCAGGGGAAAAAGGACCTGTGAGTGGCCTCTAGTTGCTGAGAGCAGTCCCCCGCTAACATCCAGAAAGGAAACAGGGACTTCAGTCCTACAACCTCAAGGAACGGAATTCTGCTAACAACAGAAATGAGTCGGAAGTGGACCCTGAGCTCAGGGTGAGCATATAGCCAGCCGACTCCCTGATGTCAGTCTAACTAGGGAATCCAGCTTTCTGATCTACAGAACTTGGGGTTAAGGAATGGTACTGCTCTAAGCCGCTCACTTTGCGGTGATGTGTTACACAGCAATAGAAAATCCATGCAGCAGCGAAAAGCCCTGAAGAGCAGTTTGATTGGGAAAGAAGTGGGATGAGAGGTGAAAGGTAAATTCTCAGGCTCGCTATTTGCTGACCGAATAAGCTTAGACAAGGTTCTCAAGCTTCTCTGAGCCTAGGTTCCTGCTTTACAGAACTCGAAGGCCTACCTTTGTAATGCTATTTTGGGGATTACAGATCCTGAGTGGGGTGTCTGGCGCACTGCTCGCACTCAGAGTCAGGCAGCGGCTATCACCAGAATGTCAGCTCATGGAAGTGCATGGCTTTCTATTACCAAATTCCCTTGATTGTGGATAACAGAATGGCTGGACAGCTACCCAGAAGGGGAGGTTGAGAAATAGCTCATTGAATTAATGGGACTTCTGAATCTTCAATAAACTTGCAACAGAGGTCACGGTAGAGCTTTCTCCCAAAGCTCTATTGAACAGAAGGTCTGGGCTGCCAGAGGAGGAGATTTCCATTATGTTTCCAGATACTGAGCCACAGTGGTCCCTAGAGTCTAGCCTTCATTTCAATATGATTTATTTTATATGCACAGTCTGGTGTACCCCATCACCAACATAAACAGACAGACCATGAGCACGCGCGCGTGTGTGCATGCGTGCATGTATGTATGTCGTGTTGGGGACAGATACAAGGAGTGAGTTTCAAGTTTTATAGAATGGATGATATACAAATATCTCAAACTCGGTTCTGGGAGCCCTGTGTCACTTATTTTCGTTGTCATGCTGTTTGTCAAATATCAGCAAACGAGTTGTCTGATAATTGGTTCCTCTGACACAAAGCAGAATTTCTTCGCCTCCACCAGGGTCTCTACACCCCCTATTGAAAGCTGCTTCTGTTTCTACTGATTTTCCTGGCAGCCCTCATTCTGCTCTCACACCTCCTGCTTCTACTTGTTTAGGAACCCACTGGGTTTGGATACTCCTGCCTCACTTTTAATAACCAGAGTACGAGGCTCGCCATGATGCTGAGATGCTGGGCTTCTCCTCCCCCTTCCAAGCTCTGGGACGGACAAAAACCTGATTGGGTAATTTCCAGTTTCAGTAATCCTACATCCCTGTTACCCATGCCTGGTCGTTCTTCCAGTATAATTGCCAACAATGCTTCACTTTCTTGTTTCTCAGATACACTGATTAGTTGTCAGTCCCAGATGAAACTGCAGTGGGTAGAAGGCAAATGAAGGGACCCAAACAGAATATTTCTTGAGGAAGCCTCTTATGCAGCATAGAATGGTTTCTATGGTCACCTGGGCTTGCCCAATGGATGAGTCCCTCTCTGAGACTCTTTCCTCTCTCCGTTGCCCAAACAGTCTTGGTGACCAGCCACAGACCTGCCAGCCAAGCAAGGCATTGGTCTCATTCAGATGGGTCTGGGTCCAGATAGCAGGGACCATTAGAGTAAGGAAGGGGGAAATAGGGAGGGAGAAGCCAGAGGGCTGAGGAAGGAGGAGTACCTGCCCTTCAGAAGCTCTGAGGCTACTGTAGATGCTGGCAATTAGAAAGGTGGCCAGAGTGTTAGAAATGAGCCCTGCTAGCCCCAGGTTGCCTGGAGCATCAGCAGAAGTTGATTTACCCACATTGCCTTTTTAGAATATGGTTTATACCTGTGTCCACTATGTCCTACACATCTGTCAATGGCTGCTACAGTCCTCCCAGGCAGCACTGCTCCTCCAGGAGGAGGTTTCTCAGGGTTAGAAGACCCTACTGCTAGGGAATAGTAGAGAAGGGGCCAGTCCTCCAGTCCAGGCTCAGCCTCCTTCATGACATGGGACAAGGGCCAACTCCTGGTTTGGCAGACTAGAGCTCACCCATCAGATGCTTTCTCAGGCCCTAACTTAGCTCTGCCCACATACACTCTCCAGTTCTCATTTCTAACCCATCCTTCAATACATGATTCAACAGAAGCCATATCTGTAAATCTTTCCCAAGCTCCCATGGAAGAACAAAATGCTCCTCTCTCTGAGTGTCTACTACTTCATTTATTATGTTGCCTTTCTCCTCTGCTTAACCAAGAATTCTCCAAATCATCACACTGGACCACATCATACTTCTTGCATTCCCTTGCATGCTGTAGGCACTTAACGAATATTTGGTAAATAAGCATAATTTTTTCAGCATTTTCCATAGGTATGTGGTTCAGTCATGGCTGGCTAATCACTTTATAATTCTATAACTTGGGCCAACAGGCTTCAAGCTGTCAGCCTCAGTTTCCCCAAATGCAAATGGGAATAATGATGCTTCAGTCAATCCTGAAGTCCTTTCTGTTCTCCCTTCCATTTCTCCTTTGATTACTTCCCTCTTTACCAGCAACCTAGTTCAGAGAATCAGGTATAGGAAGGTGTGTAGTTCCAGAAAACACAGCTCTTTAGAGTGGTAGCTACTCCTACAGACCTTGTTGTGCTTGTGTATGCCCAGGAGACATCAACAACAGCAGATCTGCCACCTACCCAAGTTTGCACTTGGTGGGGGTGCTTCCTGGGAAGCTCAATGGACACCTGGGGAGTTTTCACTCCATTACTCTTTTCCCAGTTACACTAAAAACATATTTATTCACCAAAGTGTACTGTATTATGCAGAGTGGCACTCCTAAAAAGCTCAATAAAGCTGAAATATGTGTATTTTCTTAATAATTTTACAATAAACTACACTTTAGAATCAATTGCTCTGGCACTAGAAAGCTGTCCGACTGACGGATTGTAGCCACTGGCCGGCTGCATATGTGTGTAGGTGCCTGTGTGCATGCACGTGTGTGTGTGCATGTGCATGTATGTGCCTGTGCGTGCATGCACATGTACATATGTGCAAGTGCACGTGTGTGCATGTATGTGTGCACGCGCACGTGTGCATGTACATGTGTGTGCCTGTGTTAATGTACATGTGTGTGCATGTGTGCATGCGCGCGCACGTGTGTGCATGTACATGTACATGTGTGTGCAAGTGCACGTGTGTGTGTGTGTGTGTGTGCATGTGCGCATAGCATGGTGTGTCTTCAGTGAAGGACTGCAAGATATGGGAGACACTCTGGCACCCTGGGGACTGTAGTTCCAACTAGGTAGGAGTCCAATTTTGAAATGTTTCTGATAACACCTTTGGAGTTTTGGGAAGCTAGAGGCAGTAAATCAGGAAATGAGGTCTAAGGATGGACATATTCAACAGGGAGGGGGGGTGGGAGGGAAGGGAAGGGAAATAACACTTACTAGCAGCCTACTGAGTATAAAAACTTTCCATGTTCTTCCAAAATGATGTTATGGGGTAAACATTATTATCCCCATTATACAAATGGGAAAACTGAGACTCTGAAAGGTTAAGTTGCCACATGTACATCTAATGTATGTGAGGTTTCCAGATTCATACCTAAGTTCTCTTTAATTTGAGCCCTTACTGCTTCCATTAAACCATGTTTCCAAACTGTGTCAAAACAGTAATGAGGAACAAAGGTTAAAATATATTGGGTAGATGGAAATACTAGTGGTCAATGAGAAGGAGGGGTAAGGGGTATGGAATGCAGGAGTTTTTTCTTTTTTATTTCTTTTTCTGGAGTGATGCAAATGTTCTAAGAAATGATCATGGTGATGCAGATACAACTGTGTGATGACATTGTGAGTCATTGATTATATACCAAGAACGGAATGTCCATATGTTAAGAATGTTCATGTTTGTATGTTGTTATGTTTTGTCAATAATAACCAAAAAAGAAAAACAATAATGAGGCTCATCCAAGCCCTGGGAGCAAAGGCTAGGCCAGGTAATTTCATAATGACCTTCCTGAAGGAGGTGCATTGTTTCTAAGACCCCTGACTCTGGCTCCAGGAGTTGGATGCCAGGTGCTGACCCAAAGAGATGACTTGAGAAAAGCTGACCCAGGAATGGGATGGCCAGTCAAGGAAGCAGCCCTTGGTGACAGAGAGGCCATTTAGCACAACCAGCCCAACTGTCCTCGCAATTAGTGTTCTCCCACTTTTTACCTTGATGGTCATTGTTGGTGCCAACCCTGGGCCTCGGGTTTTGACGCTGCCCTCACACAGAAGAGCCTCCTAAAACCTAGTTTCTTGGATCCTGAACTAAACTCCATCCTTCATGGCCATCCACCCCTCCCCCTCTGCCCTTTATTTCAAACCTTGTCCAGCCCAGAAAGGGAAGAAGGGCGTTCTAGAATGAGTAGAGTTGCCATGTGGGCTGTGAAAGTGCCAAGGCAATCTGGGAAACAAGGAGACTGGGCCCAGCTCTCCATGGCTGAACCACACATCACCCATGGGGTTCCTTTGTGTTTAAAGGATTAGTCAGATGGGCAAGGAGATGAGCTACCTCACCTGACCAGCCCTCCCAGTCCAGGAACTCTACAACGTTATGAACTGCTTCATTAATTTACCAATAAATATTCATTAAGCACCTACTGTGTGCCAGGCACTAGGCTACCACTGGGGTTACAGTGGTAGACAAAAGAGGCTTGGTCTTGCCTTTCTCAAGCTCAAAGTCAGGTGGAGGGATCAGATATAGAAGGAATGCCCAGTCAAGATGAGTGCTACAGGATGCTGTAGAGTGTATAACAGGGGATTCGACCTGGTCTGGGTGTCAGGGAAGGCTTTTTTGAGGAAATGACATTTAAGAAGAAGCAAAAGATGAGTAGGGTTGGTTCACCAAAGAAAGGAGAGCAAGAGTGGGTGGTAGGCACTCTCACTTCCTCCTGGAATCAAATGCTTCTTCCCACTCTATCTCCCCTGGCTCCCCTTTCAGTAATAAATGTAGCAATTTCAGTTACTGATGGTTAAACTCTTTGATAAACTTCTAGAAACAAAAATACAGGCTCAGGTCTACTTGACAATAAAGTGAACCCAAAGGAAAAAGATTGGCTGCTTATTATCATTCTGCCCAAACAAGATGGAGACTGGGCCAGGGAAGGGTTTCTCTTGTAGGGCTTGACCTGGCTGTAATTTGGGAATCTGAGGCACTATTAGGTGAATAGAAACTGATTCCAAGGGCTGCATGGGTCCTC
The DNA here is from genome assembly GCA_004026745.1 of Myrmecophaga tridactyla. Taxonomy (NCBI): domain Eukaryota; kingdom Metazoa; phylum Chordata; class Mammalia; order Pilosa; family Myrmecophagidae; genus Myrmecophaga; species Myrmecophaga tridactyla. The sequence goes on from PVIY010003431.1 coordinate 52,658, forward strand.
CAACCCTGATGGGTCATTCTCTTCTCTCTCTAGGGAACATTCCCAGCCCAAGGGCCTCACAAATCATCATGCCCCAACACTGTGAGGACTAAAGGACTCCCAGGGATGAGGAATACCCTAGAGATCTTGGAGATCACTTAATACAACCTTGTAATTTTAAAGATAAAATAATCTGAAGCTCAGAGAAGAGACATGGCCTGCCTAGATGAATAAACGTCATAGAGTGAGTGGGTAAGAGCTAATTACCTGGATTCGTGATCTGGATCCACTACCTGGTGGCGGGTACCGCAGCTTGGTGAGGCTCAGCTGTCTCTAAAATGGGCTAAGAAAGCCTCTACTGCTAGGTCATTGTAAGGTTTAAATGAAAGGATAAATATGAAGTACTTACTACAGAGGCTTGTACATGGAAAGTATTCAGTAAATATTAACGACAGCAATTATTATGTAACTGTATCAGTCATGGTTCTTCAGATAAATAGAACCTACAGGATATATGAGGGTATGTTATAAGGAATTTCCTCACACAATTGTGGGGGACGGCAAGTCCAAATTCTATGGGGAAGGCCACAGGCTGGAAATTCTGGAAGGAATGAAAATGTAATCTTGAGGCAAAAATTCATCTGATCCCTGGGACCCTCAATTCTTGCTCTTAAGATCTCTGACTGGATGAGACCCATCCACTGTGGATCTCCTTTACTTAAGGTCAACTGCTTGTTGATGCTAGCCCCATCTACAGAATACCTCCATAGCATCATCTAGGCCAGTGTTTGACCAAATAACTGGACACCATAAAATTAACCATCTCATTAACACAACTAATTATGGCAGGGCTGGAGCTAGAAACCATAGGTGCGTCATTGCTGCTCCAGGGTTCTGACCTCTATATGACAAGCCATCACTGGTGTCACCCTTCCCCCAGATTCTATACCAACATGGCACATCAGAACTTGGCTCCTCTCTAGATTCCCCAAGGAAGATACTGTGAGGGTCCCACTGCCTTAATATACATCTGACAAATGGCAGCCTGCCCTCCAGGGTGGTGGTGGTGTCCTGAACAGAGCACTCTGGCCCTGCCTGGGAGCCTGGTGATGAGATGATGTTTACGGCATCCAGTCATGGTCACTGCTGCCTGCAGTGCTGGTAGCAGCCCAATGGCCAGCAGACGGCACTGGCTCCTGCTTCCAGGGCCCATTTATTATCTGCCTTTCATTGACTCTTCCATGACTTCTGACCTTTTCATGACTTCTGACCTTTAACCTTAAATCTCAACAATTCTCCCAGCCAAGGCGGCAGCTTCCTCTTTTGGCCTATCTCCACTTTCAGACAATAGATCAAGGTGATTTTATCTTTTTCTATTAGGCAGTGATTGCAAATCTCCCTGGGCTCATTAGTAGCTGGATAATCCCTCCATATTTATTAGCTCAAATTGAGCTTCTTCCTTCACCTTTTTTCTGCAGATGGGCATCAACCATCTCTTTTGTCCCAGCCTTGGACTGGGCTTTGCCCAAAGGCCCTTAATTCTTCACATCCTCTATCCAAACTTCCATCAGTTTTGTGGAACAACAATTTCACCAGCCATATCTGGAGGCCAACTGGAGGACAGGAATTCCTTCCACATTAAAGAATGGACCAAGCACAGGGAATCTATAACTGTTCTATGATGCTCTACTTGAAAACCCTAGACAGGACTGTTAGGCCAGCAGCCCATTTGACTAAGAGCACCTAAAGCCTCTTGAGTTATAAAGGAGGTAACATCAGTGGGGTCTTCTGCTATTCTCCACTAATGGGATCAGATAGCTTCTAAACAGACAAGCCAGGGCTCAGGACACTAATTGTCTTTCTAGCATACAAGAAGGAATGGTGATGATGATTAATAATTTGATAATGTGGCAGAGATGGCTAGCTGATCACCAAACCCATTTCCTCTCCTCCCCAGGCACACAGCTAACTGCATTTCCCAGCCTCCCTTACATTGAAAACCTTCTTAATCAATAGAACTCTCAACTTCAGCCACGGGGTATTGCTTCCTTCAGTTTGAAAACTCTCAACAGAAAATAGGAAACACCTCTGGATGAAGGCAGGAAGCATCTCTTCAGGTTCCTCATGTATTCATGTCTTTCGTGACTCCACACACTAGGCTTCTTTTCTTTTCTTTGTCCTTATTTGGTACATCTCACTTTGGCCTGGATGCTTGATCCCTTGGTCTACCCATCAGGACTTACTTTCTCATGGTTCCTCTCCGTGTGCTGACCTCTGACCAAATGTACAGCCTGGCTCTCAATTTACTGCTCAAGCTCTTGTGTTTTGGATCCCTGCATCTCACCTTAGCCAGGTGTCTCTTCAGAGGCCCATTCCACTTGTTGATCTGAGGTTTACTCTTTGGGAGTGATTCCTGACCCATAAGAATAAGAAGCAAGGGCAAGAAGCTGTTTCACTGATCAAAGGTCCAAACTCTGACACCAAATCTCTTTTGGAAATACACAAATAAAAGACCTAGATATTTGTCGTCTGTTGCTGTGACTGTGCTTTCAACATCTACAAGTCTCCTGTCACTGTCATCTTCCTCTGTCCTGGAGAGGATCTGTCCCTCTACACTGAAGTGTCCCTCTCAGTGTTGACACTCCACTGCTTGTATATCCCCTGTCACTCAGGCCTGCCTTCCAGAGTGACAGAGGCCTGGCTTCCTGGACTCAGAGACCCTGGCTCTTCCCAGGACCTCTCCAGCTTCTTCCCTGGCTCTGCCTGAGACAGCTGCACGATGCTGCTAGCCCAGCCTCAGTACTATTCTTGCATGTGTCACCTCTGTCACTCAAGTCCCAGGGTTGGCAGGCTCACTCTCCTGGCCGGCCAAACACTGACAGAAAAGAAACTGTGTTTCTATAGGGTCAAATGAATTGATAGTGTAGGAGTTTGATGGATATTTTTGTCCCAACTCTTATGAGTTGGTAATCAACAGATCAAATCCAGAGCAGTCAAGCTAATTCATTTATGCCCTAAATCTATCAGCCTCCTTAACGCGGGATGGGACTGAGGTATGGCAACTTGGTTGACTGCTCAGCAATTATTGGCACAAATAAACTTACGATGGCCAACTCAGCCAGGTACACACCAAACTACTGGGTTCTAGTCATTCTCTGGAAATAAAATTGCATTTTAGGAGTCATTTGTACAGGCCATTAGGGACCGTGCAGCAAAATAAGTACCTCTCTTTGCTTTTAGCCCACAGGAAACACACACAAGACTTCCTAAAAGAAATAACTTCTCTTTACAAAACTCTTTATTGGGGGCCAGTAACTTTCTATATATTATCTCGTGAGACAAGTGTTACTAGTGTCCACCTACATATGAGGTCATTGAATTTCAGAAAGCTTAAGTAACCAAGGAGGATCACACAGCTGGTAGCTGGTCAAAGGAGAGTGCTAAGTCAGAACTACCCTGTGTCGAGGGCTGTGCCTTTCTAGGTCATTGAGATAGTTCTCAAAAGGCTGCTCTGAACACCTGCTGAATCACTGCGGCAGAATTTAGAGAGATGGGACCTGGTAGAGGTTACTGAGGAATTCAGAGAAAGAATAAAAATGAATTAAAGCCCAGGGGTATCTGTATTTGAGGGAAGGGGGCTGCAGAGGCACAAAAGGTAACTCACTTCACCCTGTTAGTAGCCCCTTGTGCTGTGATCCAAGACTCCAACTGAACCTGGGCTGGAGAGTGAATCTAAAAGCAGTCACTCATTCACTCTTCATTCCTACTGCACTGCAGATCCATCCTTTTTAGAAAGCCAAGGGTAAAGAGAGCTAAAGAGAAGCTTCCAGAATATTCTTTCACTGTCTGATTTTTACAATGGCTGTGCGGCCTCCTGCTTGCCTATTATTCAGTATCAGCCATACAGTTACTTTTCTGTAAACTTAAAAAACATGAGTCCTGTCAATTCCAGGTTCAATGAACTCTCCTACAGAGGCATGCTCCCAGAGCTTATCTCATTCCATGCCCACCTGAGAAGCAGAAAAGTTTTTTCAAAGCGGAAAGCATCACAATGCTATATAAAAACTACAATGCCTTAGAAGTATGTGTGACTTTGCAATGTAAAATGCATTTTTACTTATAGAAAAGCCCATCAACCTCACAGCAAACTTGTGAGGTTTTATTACCCTCATTTTAAATTGAGAATGATGGGGCTCAGAGAGTCCATGTCAGTCACCCAGAGTAAAAGTCAGAGTGGAGACTTGAACCAGGGTCTGTTGATTTCATGGGCCAATTACTTTTTCCGCTAGATAGCATTATCACAATCATAATTTCTGGATGGGGTGGTGGAGGTGGTATTCAGTGTGGGTGATGCAGTCTCTTAAAAAGTCTCCAAGCCGAGCAACTCCACCTCATTCTGGTTATTGCCATGGGAACTCATATTCCAAATGGCTGGTTTCCCTCCAAGCATAAATCACTGGTGACTGTAGCTGCCCAGCTCCTTCCTCCTCTACCGATGTGGCTGCCTAACGGAGTGCGTGTCCAGGCAGGCTGGAGTAGTGCAGGCAGCCTCTGGCTTGCCTTTTGCCTTTCTTCCAGGCTCGCAAAATGGAACACACATGCACTTTAATTCCTCTTTACTGTTCTGCCAGCTTGCCCAGGCTACCCCAGATGCCTTCTTACTTTTAGCAAATGCTTTTGGATTGTTCTTGGCATAGCCTAATCGTTTTCTCCCCCTTTACATGTTAATGCTCTGATTTACAGCAGCAGAGTTAGGCAGGGAAAATAAATAAGTTAAGGAGTTCCTTCTGTTTTGCATTTTGAAGAGTAGTGACCCAGAGGGGACACTGTGTGGGGGTGTGGGGGGTTGGTGGGGCGCTTCTGAGTTGCTGTTGATGGTCTATTTCTGGATCTGGGTGCTGCTTGTACAGGTGTGCACATGGAGAAAGTTCATTAAGCTGAGCACATATAATTTATGTGTCTTTCTAGACTTCAATAAAAAGATGACCTCAAATTTTACCAACAGCGAAGCAGGCAGTTTTATAGTGGCGGATGGCCATTATATGGTCACGGGTGACTTTCTGGCTAGTCTGTTGTGGAGCGAATCCCTAAATGAAAAGAGATTAAAGTGGATTCCTCTAAGGTTTCTTCCAACTCTCAGAGCAGGGACTAGAGCATGCTCAGAGGTAAAAGTTCCACATCAGCACAAAGGAAGGGCTATTCATAGAGGCCTGCAGCTGGAAAGGAATAGGGAACACAGAGTCCAAGCTGGTCTCTAATTTAGGCAGGCATCTCCTAAACCTTGCGGGGCATTCAGGAGATGAGGTCCCTAAGTCCAGAGAGGCAGACTGCCTGGTCTCCTAAGTTACCCTATTGCATACCTGGACCAAGAAGTCTTAACTTCTGGGTTACTTTTTTCTTTTTAAAGTTGAAGATCACAATCTATGAGGTTGAATCCTGCTCCCTAATTTATTAAGTCTTTTTCACTAATTTGCTACCTGCAATTAATCCTCTAAATAGGTTACTTTCAAGGCTGGATGTAAATAGATAAATGAATAATAATCAACTGGCCCGCACATCACTGAAGCAGCCCATAAGTTTAGAGGGACCCACTGTTTCCTGGACATGCCATGCTCTTTCCTAACTCCAAGTCTGTGGATACACTGTTCCCTTCCTTGGAAAGCTCTTCCCTTCCTCGCTTGTCTAGAAAAACGCTTCCAGTCTTTCAGGGCATAGTGTAAGGGCTCCTTCCTCAGTAATGTTTTTCTTGCCTGCCCAAAGCTGAGCAAATGGCACTTTCCTCTGTGTTATGAAGGCTTGAACATTTTGTGCACATGTCTAATATACATTTTGCCACTTTAGACTATAATAAGTTCTTTGAGTTTTTCCAAGGCAGGTTTAGTTTCTTATTCATTCTGCAAACACCCACCCCAGGACCTATTACATAGGTGGCGCTCAAAGGCATGTTTAGATGAACGGTGCCCTAGTTGAGTGGTCTTGGTATCTCATGCATTTATAAAATATAACAAACTTGTTCACTGAATGATTGTTCCTAACAGCTCTATTTGCAATAGCCAAAAATGAAATAACCAGCATGTCTCTCAATTGGTGAATGGTTAAACAAATCGTGCTGCAGCCATAACACGGAATACTACTACTCGGCAATAAAAAGGTACAAACCATTGATACTCGCAAAAACTTAGATGAATCTCAAGGGGATTATACTGAGTGAAAAGAAAGATAATCTTAAAAGGTTGCACACATGTATGATTGCATTGATATATTATTCATGAGATGACAAAATAACAGAAATAATGAGCAGGTTAATCGTTGTCAGGGTTTAGAGATGGTGGGGAGGAAGTCTCAGGGAGAGCATAAAGGGGGCTCTATATCTTGATTAGTTACACAAATCTACTCATGGGGTACTTTTTGGTAGATCTGATAGTTTGATGTCCTCGTTTTGACATGGAGCTATAATTATGTAAGATACAACCACTGAGAAAAACTGGGTGAAGGGTACATGGGACCTCGCTGTACTATTTTTGCAAACTTCCTGAGAATCTATAATTATCTCAAAATAAGAAGTTTGTAAAACTTAAAAAAATAAACCTGTTTTCTGAGGTCCTTTCTAGTTGACAAGTGGGTGTGCTTACACAGCACCATAACCTTTCACATTGCTTAATGCTTTATAATTTCAAAATGCTTCCACATAGATCAAATGACATCATTTCAAAGTTACAATAACTCCTTGAAACATCTGTTCTTAAAACCATTATACAGATAAGGAAGCCAAAGCTCAGTGATTGTTAAGGGTCACACCCATGCTGTGGCAAAGCCAGGGCTCAAATCTGGCATGATAATTTTTACAGACCTTGGTTTTATTCATCTGCAAAATAAGTGTTGGTTAAGATGGTCTCTAAAGGAACATCCAGTTATCACACTGTAAGGCCTGCAAGCTTTTTGTGCCTAGCTTTCCTACCTCTGAGTTAGCATGGAAGGGCTGGTGATGCAAAGGAGAGAGAGAGACTGGACTGCAGACCAGTATTAAAATCTATGGAGAAGGCAGGTTCACAGAGCAATTAGCACTAAGTAGCATTTGAATGGAGGCTATAGACCCCATCCCAACATCTGCAATCTCCCAAGGCTAAGAAATACTGGAAGGAGGATCCTGGTGGGTCCTTGGACTCCATGTTCTCAGGACACTGCTTCACTGGCTGCCGCTGCTCCTCTGCTGCTCTCTCCCCCACTCTTCATCTACTGGGCCTCATCTGTCATAACCCCCCAACCTGGATTAATGACACTCTCCATGCCGAGGAAAGTGAACTGTGAAGAATGTCTTACCAGATTAGTGAAGATATATGTGTAATAGGCTGACACCATCCCCAGTTCAGCAGCCTGCAGAGGGAAGAGAAGGAGATTAGAGAATAATACCAAAAACCCCTTGAAGCAGATGACAGTGAGGGCCTTAAGGGTCTGCCATTTGTGGGACCCTCTACCCTTGGACACCATGCAGAGCAGAATGTCTTGATTGGTTCTTCCATTGCCCTGGAACTTGGAGGATGGTAGCCTCTAAAGCAGGGTCTCTCCACCTCCATCCCACTCCCCACCACTGAGCAGTGCCATTCATTGTAGCTGACGTGTTCCTGCATAACAAACTCCCATGGATATAACCAGATTGTTTGGAATTCAGAAAGACTTTGAGGGAAACAAATGAAGCAAATAAAACAGACCATAGTAATTTATTATCACCATGACTGTTATCAATAACAATGGCTAACTTTTATCCACTGACCAGGGCCTGCTAGGCCCCACGAAAGCATACCACATGGGTTATGAGATAGGCCTTATTATTCCCAGGCCATTACACAGTGAGAAAACTGACATACACAGGCTAACGTGTAGCACAGGCCATAAATGGTCATCATGAAATGTAAGCCAGGCAGTCTAATTTCAGTGTTTTCAGCCAAATCCTACAACCCCTTGATGTTTCTAGGGCTATTGATGAGTTAATGAATACAGCTCTCTCAGGGGCTGTGACACAGATAGGAGAGTCTGTAGGTTGGAGGCAAGTCCCAAATGAATACCACCCTTTGCCTCCCCACTCAAGAAAGGCTGCCAGAATGCAAATGAGATTCATAAGTGTATTCTTGAATCTGCAGTAGTGCAGGGAACAATCTGCAAGTGTTGGTAATTTATTAGTGGTGAGTAAACAAGTTGGTGATCATAGTGCACCAGTGTGGCAGCATCCCACAGTTGAGAATTGCTACAGAACAGTCTCCCTTCTGTCTGATCTTTGCACTCATTTTAATACCCCTAACTAACCTCCCCTATCAGCATGCCCATCTCAGAGTGTGACAGGTACAATAGAAGCCAACAAGCAGATTGGGTAAATAAGGAGTGCAGCTCTCCCCAAACCTCATCCCTCCTGACAGTCTGCTTAATTTTCAAAGCCTCCTGCAGCCCCAGACCACTGGGAAACCATTTTAGTTGCAACTATTGAGGTGCACAGGGAAGAAAGAGGACCTGGGATGATGCCATTTTCCTCTTATGCAGTGTTTATTGCCTAAGGGACTCAAATAGCTCCTACAGGAACCCTCATAGGCAACTCACGGGTCAGGCTGGGGGGAATCTACTGCCATCACTCACATGGGAAACCAGCACACAAAAAGGCTTAGCACCTGGGGCAAGTTCACACAGAGCTTCATGCTGGAGCTCCAGGCTCCTTCTTCCTCCAAGCAAAGCCCCATTTCCTCCTCCACTTCCAAGAGTTTGGGGTGGTATGGTGTCAGGCTCACCCTAATGCTTATAGTGCCACTGCCTCCCTCCACTGCCGGGTCGATGGAGCCCACTGATTAAAGGAATGGGCTGGGGGTGAGGAGCTGGGAGAGGGCACATCACATAGTTAAGCCTCATTTTTGTGAAATCTGCTGTCCTATGGATAAAAGACAAGAGATCCTCAGTTTTTAAGACCTGAATTCCGGGTAAACACGGAGTTCGCTGCCGGAACAGCCGCTCAATAAAGTAGGAGATTACGCCGCAAATCCTCCTGAAATCAAGAGACAGCAGAGTGCTGCCAAGCTCCCGGGGCTGGGCTCACATGGGCACAGCCCAAGACGGCTCACGCTGCCTTTCCACATGCCGCCATCCTCCCTGAGAGCCCTTGAGGCCCTGGGGTAACCCCCTAGCCAGGCAGAGTAGGGAACTCTAGGGAAGTTCCGGGCCTGGTGAAGAGTCTGCACACCTGGGACCACTAAGAAGTTAAAATTGGAGAATGAGGAATAGAGTCTCCCTAAGGCTCACAGGTCACCTGTTGGTTTGGCTCCAAAGTCACAGGGACGGAGGCTGTAGGTAGTCTATGAAAACTGGCCACTAACCATCCAACAGAAGTGTTGGCTATGAACGATCCTGGCAGGCTGAGTTTCCTTCAAAAGCACAGCCACACGGAGAAATTTGCAATGAAAATACCCAGTATTGGCAAGGCTGCTATGAGACAGGAAGACCTGAACGCTGCAGGTAGGAGTATAAACCGTCACAGCCTTTCTAGAAGACAACTTACCTTAAATGCGACTTAGCAAATCATATCAAGATCCTTAAATGCCTGCATACCTTTAACTCAGCAATTCCACTTCTGGCAATTTGTGCTATGCAAATATTCATGAATGTGCATAAAGATTTATATACAAAGGGTGTGCAGCACAGCATTATTTATTATAGCCAAAGTTTGGAGACCACCTGCATCTCCAACAATAAAGGGATGCTTAAAGAAATTGTGGTGTATCCAATGACAGCATATGATGCAGCCATTAAAATGATACTTGCAGGAAAATATCTAACAGTGTGAGAAAATGCATGGCATATAATTAAGTGAAAAGAGCAGGTTACAGAAGAATATGTACAGTGCGAAGATAATTTTGCAAAAGAAAAATGTTTGTCTGTAAAGGCAGAGAGACATCAAAACTTAATAGTGGCTGTCTCTGGGTAATGGCGTTGTGAATGGTTTTTCTTTTTCTTCTATGTGCTTTTCTGCATTTTTCAAACTTTTCACAATGAACTTGAAGTCTTATTACTGAAAACATAATATTAAAGCCCAGCTTTCATTTGCTGGGAGCCGTGGGACTATTCTTGGGGAAGGGGTTGCCCCCTAGAGGCTCCCACCTGGGGGAATTGTGCCACAAGGGAGCTGAGAGGACCTCCGTCCACTAAGCTGAAGCTCTCACCACCCGCCCTGTCCCACTTTCTCCAAGGAAGACAACTCGGCTTCTACTTCTCGTTTCCTGAAACGTAGAAGAGCTTCCCATCCTTGAAGGCTTCATGCATCATAGCCCCAGACATGAGAGAAGAAACAGAAATAGGAAGAGAGGACAATTCTGTGTTTGAGTGTGAGTGTGTATGTGTGTGTGTGTGAGAGAGAGAGAGAGAGAGAGAGAGAAAGCGTTGGGTGCACACACACAGAACGATGTGGCTTTGGAGCTGTGGAAAATCACTATAGCAACGGGCTGAGGGGACAGCCCTCGGTACTGAGAGAACTCATTCAAATCTCATATTAACTCGGAGAGAGAAACTAGCTGGGAGTGGGGGAGGGCTGGGAGAAAGAGGAAGAGACAATCATCTGACTGTGTACCGGGCTCCCCACAGCTTGGCGGAGGTTAACAAGGAGCCCCGCGCCCCCCGTGGAAGACGCCAGGCTGTGTTTAAACGTGCGAGTAAAACGGCATCGGAAGAGGCCAACGCGCCTGGAGAGGCTGGGGGTGCCGGGGGGGCTCCCCGAGGAGCGTGGAAGCAGGCAGGGTCCGCTCTGTGTGACTTGAGTCGCATGGCTCAGCCCCCAGCCCAGGGGCAGGGGCCGGGCGATCCCAGGGCTGCCAGCTGTTCCAGCTGTTTGTCCAGCTGGGGCCCCCGGAGTGTCAGTTTCCACATGGATATGTTCTGATTCAGGAGCTGGCACTCGGATTTCCTATCAGGATGTCTGGTTCAGGTTCATGTCTGAGCCCTAGGCAATTTTCTTCTCCTTTTTTTTAAATCTCACAGAGTCTCAGTTTCTTCATCTATAAAGTAAAGATACTGCACCTGCCTCACGGAGTCACTGAGAGGATTACACTGGGAAATTAGAGGAAAGCACTTTGTAAACTGTTCTGCACGCTGTAAGGATTATATACAGGACGCATATTCAGCAAAAGATGCTCGTGTGACTATCCCAGTTGTCAAAATATAGAAATAGTCCTATGCTGCTTGGCAAACCGCCTTGGCCCCTAGACCCCACCCCCTCCCAAGAGCCCACCCTGAACCCCCCAGCCCTGACTAGGGACCCAGGAACCTCCCCACGGAGCCCCGGGCGGGGTCTGGGTTGGCCATTGTCTCAGTTGGGTGGCCCCGTGCTGTACCAAGTGTTAAAGATTTTGACCACGGGAGGGCAGGACATGCAGGCCGCAGGCGAACGGGAGCTGGGTGGTGGGGTGGAGAAGGCCGCCCGGCTCCCTCCAGCACCCACCCCAGCCCGACTCCCACCTTGAGGAGGATGGTGTGGGACATGGAGGCGTTGGCGTGAATGATGATGGTGGCCGTCTTGTCGTCCCGGATCTCCTTGAGGAGGGGGGTGGGGTCGCGGGTGTCATCCAGCATCCGGACCGAGAGGGTGTCCTTGGAGATAAGGAATTGCCGGAGCAGCTTCTCTAGGTTTAAAAGGCCTGGACGGGGAGAGAGGACGGAGCCCTGAGGATTTGCAGGGCTGGCTCAGGAGGCTCCAGGCAGAACAGAAAGAGAAGCCCGGGGCTGGAGGTGCTAAGGAGCCGCACCAAAACCCAAGCAAATGTCTTAACCTCTTTGGGCGTTCATGAGCCCATCTGAAATTAAAATAATTCTCCTAAACTCCCATTGCCTCCCTTCACTTTGGCCTGGGATGTTCTTTTAAAGCAGAGAACGAGGCTTCCTTGGGCTGTGTGAGAGAATCTCGACTTCTCCCCATCCATGGAGGCAGGATTGCTCACAGGTCGGAACCTGGTGACCAGGGACCATGGGTCCTGATTTCTGTTCCCAGGGCAGTGATGTGACTTACTCACACATGACCTTTGGCATGTGGCCAGGATTCTAGGACTCAGTTTCTTCTCTGGAAAGGGGATGAAAAGGGGCAGCTGCTTTGTACGGCTATTGCCAAGATTCAGTGAGGTAAGTTGCAAAGCACTTAAGCCCTGAACCTTGCACAGAGTGACCCCTCACTGAAGTCACTGCGAGCTCTGTAAAGTCTTTGTTTCCATCCTGCGAGTGGGGGACCCGTGACCTTAAGATCACAAGGCTGGAAACACGGTCTAGCAAAACGCTTTCAACTCCTAAAAGCACAGCAGCTGCATTTAGACAAGATATTATTATGATTATAAAAGAACAGGCTTTGAACTTCACTTCAGCAGGCAATAATATGGGGGCCAGAATGAAATGGAAAATTGTGACTGTGAGCTAAGCTCTTCCAAAACACCCCACCTCCCCAGCTAGGTGCTGCCTGGGGTGGCCGTGGGAGGAGGGGTGCCCAGATGACGTCACTGAGATATTCAGAGAAAAGGCAGGCCAGAAGAAGGAAGTGGGTGTTGGGGTGGGAGTATGTGTCTCCTGGGAAAACAGGTCTCAATTCCAAAGGATAGAGACCTGTAGGCATTTGCTTCCCAAAGAAATGACCATGATGACATTTATTGAGAACTGTGTTCCAGCGGTATACTGAAAATTCTGCATGACATATCTCCTTTAGCTCCTCACCATACCACGATCCTATAAGGATTTACAACCCCTGGTACTAGTAGGGGACTTGAGGCACAGAGAGGATGAGGGAAGGGTTGGTTTTCTAGCCAGTCAAAGGTCTTCATGCTGCTAGTTTCTGGACTAGCTAAAGGGAACAACTGCAAGTAAATTCAGGGTATTTTCAATCCAATCCCCAAAGACTCCTTCTTGCAGAAGTTATTCATCTTTGTGACCCTTAAGAATTAAAAGGTAGTAAATATCCAGAAGGGACATTGAAGAGCATCTCATCTGCCTCCTGTTTTGTGGGGACATAACATGCCCCGTCACACAGGGACACAGCTGGACCAGAATTCCTATTTTCTGATCTCCATCTCAACTCTCTTTCCACAAGAGCAGGGATGTGCCTCTTAGGACAAAACACACCAAGAGGCATCAGGCTCAGCCCTGCAGGGAAGCACAGGGACATCAGGGGAGGAGAACCTAAACTTGATGCTGTTTTTGTTTTGTTTTTTAACATGAAGGCAAAGAAAGGGAGCAGGGTTGGAACCCAAGGGCTGGCATGATTGAGAGAGGGACTCTGGGAAGGTGCTGCCTACTCCTGCCTTCTGGTCACCCCGTCCTGAGAAGGCTTCCTGGGAGGCTGGGGGGTTACGACAGGGAGGGAAGAGGCCCTGGCTATGTACAAAGAGGTTTCAGAAAAAGCCCAGCTATTTAAAGCCATATCAATTGGCTTTTCTTCCCTTCCCAAACAGGCTGGATGGAGACTTACAAAGATCCAAAGATGTGGGGTAGGGGGAACTCTTGGGACCCTCACTGCCCCTCCCCACCGGTCTCCACACTGGTTTCAAGCATTTCCTGCCAACCCTAAACCAGAAGATCTGACTTTCTGACCCTGAGAAGTCATCTGGCTTCTTCAAGTCTCCATTTGTCATCTGTGAAATGGGTATGACAAGGTGAGAACTCAATGAGATCATATGGGAAGCATGTTGCAACTGGGGTGTACTGTGTAAATTTTACTTTTCTTATAGTTATTTATCATACAAGAGTTCAAAAGGCAGACCTGGTTGGTGAAGCAGACTTCTTCCATGCAGAAGAAAGAGGGAGCAAAGTACAGGCCGGTGGGTGTCCCAAGGGCCCCACGTTGAGCTAACCAGACACTGGGAAGAGAAGATGGATCAAATACAGCCCCTCTCTGCCCTCCGGGAGCTTTAAGTCCAGTGATTCACAGCTAAATTGAAAATTAAGTTCATATCACGTCACTATTTTGTTTGGTGGCATATCTTAATTTGGTTTTCTATGGGGCAACTTGCTTTGCCTTATAATAAAATGGAAAGAATATTCACTGCATCTTCTTTAGAGATGACATGAAAAACAAAAATCTGCCTGGACAGACATCGCTGCCCCCTCCCCCCTAAAAATGACACTATAACAAGGAGGTGGGGAAGTCTACAGCTGACACTCCTGCAGTCTCAGCCATCTCCTGGGCTCAAGAAAAGATCTGCCTGGGCATGTTATGGACAAAGAAACACAATCTACTGGGGCTGGAAGTGGTGAATGAAGGAGGGGTGGCAGAGACAAAGCACATGGGTCCTGAATGGGGGACAACAGAAAGATGTTGGAGCCTGGCTGGGAAGGAGGCCAACTCCTCTGGGATCTTTCAGACAGCCAGTGAGATTCAATGGTATGAGACAGGGATGCTTGGGGATGACAGCTGGGTTAGGCCCAGCCTGGTGATGTCTGGCAAAGCCAGCCTGTGAATCCTTTACCCTTTTAACCTGGGAGATGCACTGAGCTCCCAGGGGAAAAAAAATATCCAAGATATCAGACAGACAACCCAGGGGCTCCGCCCCACTCAATCCTAAGAATCACGCATCCTGCAACCCCTTGGCATGCTCAGCCGCCCTTTAAACGAGGAAGCAGCAGCACCCTCCCATCTCATCCAGCAGACGTTCTGGGCATGTTGAGTGGCCTGGTGGGGACAGGGGAGGGCAGAAGGGCAGCATGTCCTGGGAGGCCTGCCTCCCCACCCAGAGCTACTTCTCAGCTAGTCGATCCTTTTTCCCACCTGACAGCACCTGGCACAGCAAGAAGAGTGCCACACCTGGGCTCGAGCACGGGCGAGGTTAGTGCGGGCCACTCTCTCATCTCCCCTGCACCTCAGTGTCCTCAGCTGTAAAAGGGTGTCTGCCATCTACAAGGTGCTCAACAAACCTGCTTTCCCCTTCACTCCGCACCCATCCATATCCTCACTGTCCTTCAGCCTGTCCTCTCCCCTGAACCTTCTCTCCATTCTCCAGCCTTCATCCACTCTCACCTCTCCCAAGTCTTAGAGGATTTATTACCCAACCTACAAAAATTTATTAGCCCTTCATTATAAACCATATAAAGTATCTGACAGCATCTATGTATATATACATGTATGTGTGTATAAATGTAACATGCACATGATACACATATACATTAATTGCATACATATGTAACATGTATATAAATTATTTCACAATGTTAGGTACTTTTACCAACTAGCATGTGGACTTCTGGAGCTCAGGGATCCCCTTTCAAGCTTCTCGCCCATCCCAGTGTGTGAAATGGTCTGTGTTTGCCGGTGGGCCTGAACTCGAGACTGTGGGGGGAAAGAAGGGGCTTTCTGACCCAACAGGCCAGGGTGGCCACTGTGCCAGACCAAGGAAAGTGATCCTTAGGAAACTGAGGAGCCTCTCTTGAATTGTTGCAGAAAGAATCAGACCAGTGGGTAGAAAGTTGAAGTAGAAGAACTATGATCTCTTTCTATGCCAGAGATTTTCTAATTCTATGAATCAGAAAGAGGGTATTTTTTAAATACTAAGCAGTGGAATGAAAATGCAGAACTGACAATGTACGTAGTTACATTGAGGCTTGGGCATTTTCCAATTGTCATTCTCCTTTCCTCTCCCCATTTCGTGGAACTAGAGAACTTACCAAAGGCAGTTGCCCCCAGAGAGGCTAAAACCTACTTTCCTTCCTGCCCCTTCCTCCACCTTCATCCCAACCCTCCTCTCCGGTGGGACCCTTATCCCGGCTACAGGCTTACCTGCCAAGTCTAAGCTGAGAGGGACCTGGGGACCCTATTAGTCTCACTCAGGATTCAGTGGGATGGAGACTCAGCAGGCCAGCTGTTCTGGGAAGAAGGAGGCTGGCTTCTGGAACTGGAATCCACAGGGCAGAGAGGGGAGCTTGGGAAGGTTTTAAGTGGCTGTAAAAAGCACAGCCAGGGATGAATATAGCTGCAGGCCAGAGACACAAATACCTAAGAGATGGGCCTGCAGGAGAATTGGAGGGCCTTTATGCCAAAAAAGAAAAGAAAAGGAAACGTCCGTTTCAACCTGTCTCCTTCCCTCCCCACTTGCCGATTCCTCGGCTGAACGCTTTGGTCCTGGAAAATGCTCATATTCCTTGGAAAGGCACATGTTAAAATCTCACGGGAGGCAGCAGATATGGATGGTGGTGAGGATTCAACGAGGTGACATGAGTTCCACCTCGGGCAGAGCGCCCTACACCTCTTCACTCTTAATCCCCTTCCCCATGCCAAGCATGAGCCCGGCTGGGAGGCCCAGGCCTCCTGTTTGGAGCAGATTCAGAGCAGAGAGGAAGAGGGCCCGAGGCGTGGCCGGGTCGGGAAGGCGGGTAGGATGGGGAGTTCGAGGCTTGTCCCCTCCCCACCCTGGGATTCAGCGCAGGAAGAGGCAGGGAGGGCAGGACTGTGGGGGCAAGAAGAGGAGAGAGGACTGGGGAGCAGGACTTCTAGTTTGGGAGAGGGCTGCCTCCCTGCCTGGCTAGGCCACCAAGACCACTGCCTTCTGTGGTGGCAAGAATGGGAGGGGATGATGCTGCCTCGGCTCTCATCACCTCCTTTTTCAGGCAGTGTGTTGCCAGCTTGGGTCTCGGCTAGCAGTGCCCTGGGAATGCCTTTCAGCCTTTTCTAAGCTCCTTCACATGCCCAGTTGGTTTAACTCTCAGGACTGCCCTGGGAGGTAGGTATTATTATTGTTATTTCTGGGTAACAGATCAAATAAATGAGGTGGAGGCAGGTGGGGGGAGGGGTTGGTGACTCATCTGAGTTCTCAAAGCTAGAGGAACTGCAGTGGGCCAGCATCCAAACCCAGGTTTTCTGATTCCAAGTTCCAGCTTCTTGAGTCAGCACTCGAGTTGGCACGGGTGGGTCTCCGTTCTCCCATAATGTAGAAAGGTTGGACCCTCAGCTCTGTCTCCTTCAATGTTAGGAGAAGCAGGAGAGGAGGTAACAAGAACTGTGCGACCTCACAAGTGGACTTAATCTCTCCTTTCCTTCATGCATATAACAAGAATACCAATAGGGCCCATCTTCGGTGACCATCAGAGGTCTAAATGGGATAATCTAAATGTTAAAGGAGATGAAACCCTAAGCATGGTGTTCAGCACACAGTAAGTGCTCAGTAAACAGTTAATTTTACATCGTTATGGACAAAAGGCCTCCCACAGCACCTCCTGGAATGGCAAGGGGAAGGCCCACTACTGGTCCCTTAATCTCACCCACAATCCTGGGCACCACCCCCAACCCACACTCCCAGGCCGACTACCACGCCCCTGCGTGACAAGGTGAAGAAACAGTCATTAAATGTGATTATATTCTGGGCCAAGATATTTCTCCCCAATTACCCTAAGAGGCATTGTTACCCCCATTTTACACAGGAGGAAACTAAAGCACAGAGAGGTGGAGTGACCGGCTGGATACCACAGAGCTCAGAGCAGGGAGGGCAGGACTGTGGGGGCAAGAAGAGGAGAGAGGATTGGGGAGCAGTTCCAACAACAAGGTCTCTTTTTACTGCACCACCCTGCTCTTCTCTTTGGCTGCACTTCCTCCCCAACTGCAGGAATAGACTCGAGATTGAAGTCTGCTCAACCTGGGCTGGGTTTAGCGAACACAAGGCTGGTAGCACCACAGGGCCAAATCCCGCCTCATTCAGCGCCAGGTCCTGGCTTGGCCTTATGCACAAGGGATCCAAGGAAGGAAGGAAAGGCAGGGAAACTTGTGTGTGCAGAGGGCCTCCGAGGTGTGGACAGCAGGTATCTTGTCTTACTGAATCTCCTCAGCCACCCTGAGAGGAAAGCATCAGCCCATTTTAAAGATGAGACCACCGAGGCCAGAGAGAGATGAAGTCACTTCCCCAAGTTCATGTAGGTAGTCAGTTGGCCTGAAGTGTAGGGACACAGGACACTTAGCCAAGAAAAGGATACTAAAAGACCAAGGGGAGCATTAAAGAGATTAATTAAGCCAGATACAAAGATACCAGCAAAATAAGAGCATGTTACATTGACAACCACAAGGAGTCAAAGACTCTGGGTCAGACCTGAGGGTCTCAGCAGCTAGCTGTCTGGCAGGGATGGGCGATCTGATCAAACAGGCCTTGGGGACCACAATGGGGAGCTCCAATTCCTCTTGGAAGCCTCCAAGTGGCCAGCTCTCCCAGGCTCTACAGGGGGTGACCGGGATGGGCACTCGGGGGCCCTCACTATGTCTCCTCCTGCAGTCTCATTAGCACTAGTACTTGCAGATGTTCTGTTTTGTTTTTTTCTCCCCATTAAAAAAAAAAATTTAATCTGCAATACATCTCTACTTAATCCAAAACCTGCTTATTAAAAATCTACTTTTGGGAAGAAGGAGACTAAGTGGCATGGCTCCCTATGGAATGATCTCAGCTGTGCCTAATTTTGATGACTGGAAAATAGAATTAGATTCCTGTTCCTAATTCTACTTGCCATGTCTTTCAGCCCTGAATTAATAAAGAAGAGGGAAGAGTGTCTTCTCCTGAGCTGGAAGCTGCATTTCTCTGTAGACTCTCATTTCCTCATCGTTTGATTAGATTTTTTAATCCTCTTTGCCCTCGAAGCTTTCCTGCTCTGTCCAACCTTCCTTTCCCTGGAGTGGATGGATGGGGGCTGGAGTCACTCGACAACCCAGAAAGGTGAGTTTTCCAAGCAAAGGCCATGTTGTATGGCTGATGTGTCTTGCCTGGGCTGTCCCCTCCACCCCCCACCCCACTGCCTCGGTAGGCTCAGCCTCTCCAGGTCCTTGTCTTCCTGGATGCTCAACCATCCTACACTCCTGCTCCAGGAGGAAGGGGGTACTCTGTTGCAGAGAGATCAATGCCCTTTAAATAGAACCAATGTCACTGCCAGGCAGAGCTGCCCTCAAGCTGTTTCTGCAGCCCAATGGGATGGGAGGGGGCCCTGGAGGAGGAAGTGCTGGGTTGAGAGTCAAAGGGCCTGAGTGAGAGTTTTGTCTTTGCTACATGCTAGCCTTGTGACCTGAAGCAAGTTTCTTAACAGCTCCAAGACTCAGACTTTCTCGGTTCTAGTATGACTGACGGAGGAAGAAGATAAAATGGAAAAACCTACGTGAAAGTGCTTTGCAAACTGCAAGCAACTGTTTGAATATCAAGACATGTCATCATTCTAATAAAATGAACCCTGGGCAGGAAGGTGACACTATCTATCATAGTGCTCAGTATAGAGTAACTTCTTCAACATTTGAGTAACCTATTTCCCAAGCCCCAGTAAAATAGCTGAAGCAGAGGAAATAGGGGTCAACCCAGAAGCAAGGGGGACTATGGTTAGATACAAGAAAGAACTTCCTGTCAGGCTGGTGGGACACTGCACCTGGCATTGCAGAAGACTGCAGGATTATCTTTGCCTGTCCTCTGTCTTTCAACACTCCCTCTGTGTACATGGACTGCTCAATTCAGTCCTGCTGGAGTGGCTTGTGGCAGTCATTTCCAAGGGAGAATCGTTGGTTCTAATACTCCATTCAATGGTGCAGGGTTGCCACATGAAGAGGGCCACCTGGTGGAATGCAGCATTTCCCAGCTGCGTTCCATAAAATATTAGCATTCAGTGGGTTATTTAATCAGCATTCTTTTTTGGGACTTGATGGTCACATCTGTTTGGAAAATGATGAGGTAAATAGTTGTTTGGGCTACAAGATTTGTTGAGTATCCATGCTAATGTGTGTTGTGAATCTCCAAGAAGGGGAAATGGAAGTTATTATTACCCCCAATTTATTTTCCTCACAGACCTCCTTTTCCACAAATCACTTATCATCTAAAGCAGAGCTGTCGACTAGAACTTTCTGTGACAATGCAAATGTCCTATATCTGTGCAGTTCAATATGGTAGCCACCAACCATGTGGGGCTATTGAGCACTTGAAATGTGGCTGTTGTAACTGAGGAACTGAATTTTAAACTGTATTAAATATGAACTAACTCCCATTTAACTGTAAATAGCTACACGTGGCTGGTGGTTACCAGACTGGTCAGCATGGGTCAAGAGGAACTCAGTTTGAGAAATACTCGTATGATGGCCTAGGTGCGCTGGACAGCGAAACGGGAAACCTGGGTTCAAACCATAGCTTACCGACTCCTGAGCAAGTCGAGTTAGTTTCTGGGCCTCAGACTCTTGTTCTTTTAATGAGGAGACTAGACTCTATGTTCACTGAGTTCTTGCCAAGCTCCCTCCATGGAGCTCCTGTCTGAGAACTCAAAGCACAACACGATCCGTCTGAGTCCATATGCATCGTAGCACGGTTTTAATTGCTTCCTGTCCACAGGCCTTGCTTAGTTTTTTACAAAACTGCCACATCTTGAGAACAGAGACCGTATACTGTTGTTTTTTACTATCTCACCCAGAGGTTTGTTCAGTGACTGCCCAGCACACAGCAGGTGCTCAATAAATGCCTGTTGATTGACCGAGTAAAGAATTGGTACATTGCATGCCCAACTCTCTGGACCAGAATAGGATGTGTCTACTGAAAAAGGCTTGGGGTCCATTTTCCGTCCCCAAGTTTGATCGGCTTCAGCTCCTCAGGTCTAATTCTGATTTTCTAGCTCCTGAGATCTTTTTTCATGTACCCAACACTGGTGGTTTCCCCCAAGGGCAGATCCACGATTCAAATGAGCTTTTGTCTGAGGACATTCCTTGGTGGAGAGACCTTCAATGGCTCTCGACCTATAGAGACCAAGTCTACACTCCCGCATTTGCCACTCAAGGGTCTCCATACCCCACCATCACCACCACTCTTCCATCTTTAACCAATATATTGACTCTGTGTTCCAACCAAACCCTCAGGCACGCCATCAGGATCCTTGCTTCCTTCCCTTTCTTCTCTTCTGATACATTCTAACTCTTTTCTCCCCCTATCTAAGCGTTTTCATCCTTCAAGGACCATTTCAAGCCTGACCCTGATCCTCAGGCTTTCCCAATATCACTCCCATGTTCAGGGACTAACTTATACTGCCTACTCGACTAATTTTATCGCCTATTTGACACATTATAAACCACTCTGTGCCTTCTCGACTGGGTGGTCTTTACCACTACCTACCTGGAGGGCAGGTGTCAAATCTCTGTATCCACTACAGATTCCTGGGAGGAGCTCTGAACTTGCAGTGAGAAGACCTATATCTGAGCTCAGGCTCTGTTGCTCCCATGGTATGACCTTGGACAAGTCATTTCACCTCTCAGTCTCAAGGTTAAAATGGGAAATTCCAATACTTCAAACCCACTGGGATATTATGAGAATTAAACAAGGTATGTGAAAACATATATTGTTGGGACTCTGTTATTTTGTTTCTTGGGTAGCATAAAGTAAATACTCAATAGATCTGTGTTGAGCAAATGAATTAATGCACACGTGGAGGTGGTCAGGTGTGAAGGTCTGGAAGTAGATGGTTCTGTCCCTGGATGATGAAGTCGCTTTTGTTTCTGTGCTGTAGGGACACCGGGGTGGAGGAAGGACTTATGAAGATAGAGCATTTCTGAGAAGCCACAGAAAGTATTCCTGATTGAAGATGGCATATCTCTGCCAGTACAGCCCGCTAACACTTGCAGGTCTCAGCTGTGAGGTGCAGATGAGCTGGGCAGGACAAGATGGCTTGGGCTTGGGCACTTGGCCCCAGGGTCTGCCAGTGACCAGCACCTGCCCTGCATGAGTACATAGCCACACAGATGCATTTATTTGCTGGTAGGTGCCGGCTTAAATTAGCTAAATTTCATGAACACTAAATTTATGTCACAAATTGTCTAAAAGAGAGAATGCATTTCTAAAATTTACATTTGAAAAAATGCTTTATCAGGAATTGACCTTGGACCTTGTTCCATCAGTAAGACCTGCTCTCCAGGGACAGAAGCTCTTCAACCCATTAAGTACAAATGCATCCAATTTTACTTTCCCCCCCTCACTCTCGTTTTGTATCTCCTTAACAATGAGGCTGAAAATGTGGGAATTGAGTTTGCAGATGCAAAACGGTTTGGAGGTTGTCCAAGCTCCCCAGTAACCCAGTTGCTCTCTGTCCCAGCCATATCCAGGGAGTACTGGCAAAGGATACCTCTGTACCTCTCTCTTTTTCACACTCACACATACATGGACAGTCATACAGGTACAAAGGGAATGCGCAAACGCACTGGTTATCAGCCCACGTGATCTGAGGAAGCCCGCCCATTTCGGGAGGGCCTGTAGCCCTAGGGACAGGAAGCCGGAGCCCAAATCAACTAGACTGGATGGCCTGGGGGTGGGGGTGGAGCCCGCCCGAGGGAAACTTACATTCTGCTTTGGCACAGATGAGGCAGGCGGTGGTGCAGTTGAAGAAGTTCAGGACCCCAGCCACGGCCACGCTAATGTCCGTGTTGCTGGGATGGAGGTTCAGGGTTGTGAATCTCTGGAACTGGAACTTGACAGACTCCTCGGGGGCCACTTTGAAATGAGGAACCTGGGAGGAGGAGCACAAAATGGGCAACCGGGAGGATCCAACACAAGTGGGGGAAAGTGAAAAAGAAAGACAGAGAGATGCGGGAGATGAAGCCATGAGGATGGGTTCTTTAATTGAAGCCCGTAGGAGAGTCTGCAGGACCCACTCCAGGGGAGTGGGACAAGATGAGCTCCCTGGTGCTGCCCCAAATAGGGAGATGCAGGTGGAGAAGCCCTTTGTCCAGAGACTTGTATAAATGTATCTCGGGTCTGGGAGCTGGTACCTGTGCCCCTAGAGAAGGTGAAAGTTTAGATCTTTGTTCTCAGAAGAACTGCTAGCTGCTGGGCAGGGAGACAAACGGCTTTTGAACTTTATTTGTAGTTAATAAATCAGAGCAGAGATGGCCCAGCCCAGCCCACAGGTGTGTAAACCAGCTCCCAGCCAGCTTCCCTGGGTGAATGCACAGAGAGATGAGGTGGGCAGAGGTGGGGCCCATGCAGATGTATATGGGGGAGCACACCACAGGCTGAGAAACCACTTAAGGAACTTCCAAATGGAGCCAGGTAAATAAATACCTGCTTTGGCTTCATTAGGACAGTGACAGCTTCTCTCTGCGCCTATTACTGACATTTCCGGGAGGAACTGTCCCTGCCTTCTGCCCCTCTTCTCTCAGGAAGAGGTATTAACAGGTTGCAGTGGCTGCAGTATTGGCGGCTTAGGCTATTTGGTAGGTAATAGAAAAGTTTCAAGGTAATAAGCTGCTATCCACCTTGATTTCATCCTGTCACCCTCATTCCTGGTACCCAGAGCTAGGTGTGCTGAAGTCTGCATGGGGTCTCGATGAGAGACAGATGGGGTGGAAATCTCAACCCTCATGCTCCATCAGGACCAGTTCCCTTACCGGAGGTCTAACTTAGAGCAAGTATGGGTATGTGCTGATGTTAAAGCAAGAAAGATTTAGGGTAGACAGCAGGAAAAACTTCCTGATGGGGAGTTGGCTGGCTTCTACAATGAGTTTTTCTGAAATGACTGAAGAAGTTCTCTTTGTTTACTGGCTCAGAGGTTATCTTGCCAGGAGTCTGGGAAGATGCTGAGATGTGTCTGCAGGATGCTTTTAAACTGTAGGAGAAGTCTGCCTGACACCAGCACTCCTCTGAGATTGCGATAGAGCAAAGGTAAAGATTTAGCAGAAACTAGGGAGAAAATTACAGACCTCGATTAGGATTAACCTGTTAACCACATAGAGGGCAACCAATATTTTCTAGCAGAGACTGAAAAGCACAGAATTGGAGAAAGCATGATGAGTTATAAAAGAAGATTCCATAAAGAGTGAAGTCAACCTGGGTGTGTCATAAAGGGCATCCTTCCTGCTTGTATTTTGTATCCCATAAAATCTGTCTAAAATGAGTAACAAATGTACCTTGAAAGTAAAAGAGGTCACAAAGGAGAAAGATGGAGGCCGTCTTTGTGACCACGGCCCTCCTATGTGGCCATCCAGCCAACCGGATTCCCTTCGCAGCTAACCTGCCCTCCCCCCACAAGAAAGGATGGCGCCTTTAGAGATACCTACCCTTGAACCCATGGATCTAAGAGATGGATTGGAAAAAGAACTTGAGAAGGTGAAGAACAAATGGGTTTGGGGCTCTACAGCTTTGAGTTTGCATCCAGGTTCTGCTGCATGATTTGGGAGCAAGTGCTTAACTGTCTACGCTTCATTAAAAATAAAAATACCAAGAGGTGCTTCTTAGAGCGCTGGGAAGACAAAATGAGATTCTGCGTGTGAAGGGCATACGGCTCAGAAAATGACTTTCCTCCTTCCCTTCCCATTCTCCCCAAATCTAAATGCTCCCAAAAAAACTCTTGGAACTGTTGCGCAGGGGATGAGGGGAGAGGGGCCTCCCCAGGAAGGGAAGTCAGTGGGGGAGACTCCAGCACTGCCTGCCACCGTGCAGCCCACTGGGGAAGCAGCCAGCTGCTCTAATGTGTCCAAGCAGGAATGGCCCAGCCTAAGCCTACTGATTCTCTCTCTAGGAGAAAGATCAATCCATAATTGATTTGCAAGTGTAAATGCTTCCCAGGAAGTTATCATGGTGGTGGGGGGAGGGGTGGGGAGTGGGAGGAGGGGGACAAGGAGAGGCAAGCAGAATGGAAGGGAGAACGGTTAGGCAGAAAGCAGCCAACCACAAGGGCTGTGAAAATGCTCGGTAGCATTTAAAGGAATGAACTCCTTGGTGAGAACTCCATTTCTTTTCCCTGGAGCTGGTGGAAATCAGTTATAAGGCAGTTCAGCCTCATAAAATATTAAAAGGAATGCATAATCTGAATGGCAAGTAAAGGTTGTTCTGGAAGAAACATGACCAGACAAAGGAGGGTAAATGGCCATTCTGTGGGCAGGGCTGCAGTGAGGCTGGTCAGGGATGGGGGCAGGAGGAGGCGACAGGGTTATAAATCAGGGTGTCTCCCTCTGCCTGAAATGCCAAACAGGATTAAAGGACATGTTGGCCAAGATAAAATACCCACTGAACTCCAAGAGGACGCTATTTGGGAGTGGGGGTGGCAGGTAGGAGGCGGGATGGGGGACCAGGGAGAGAGAAGAGAAGAGGAGAGAGGAGAAAAAAGAAAATGGGCAGCTGACATCTTGGCAACCTCACTTGGTGAAGATCAGAGTGATTGCTGGAATAATAACCTGCCATAGAATTGAGCTTTTACTTGGAGCACGGCAAGGAAGATTTAAATTAAACATCATGTCTAACTTCCTGCGGCCGGGTCCTCTGAGATGCTGGAAGGGACTGCAGAGGATTGGAAGCTCCTTTTGGGCCTCGGCTGCCGATCCTTCAGACATCTGAGGGACATGGGGATGGGGAGTCGTTGCCATGGACACAGCCCATGGTCAGAAGGCTTGGGGGGGTTGAAGGGTGGGTTAACCTAGAGGAGAAGTTCTCAGCAAGACCAAGGTTGGGACTGGGGCTAGGATCACAATGTCATTCTGA
Organism: Myrmecophaga tridactyla; assembly: GCA_004026745.1. Classification (NCBI taxonomy): domain Eukaryota; kingdom Metazoa; phylum Chordata; class Mammalia; order Pilosa; family Myrmecophagidae; genus Myrmecophaga; species Myrmecophaga tridactyla. The sequence continues at coordinate 78,085 of PVIY010003431.1, forward strand.
TTTGCAGATAACAGTTCTGAGAATAGGTTCATAAACAAGGGAAAACAAATATTCTACCCAAAGCCTCAGGGACTTACCCACCCTCTGATTCCAAAGAAAGTAGAGAAGGCATCCAACCCAACAGGTTCTCAGGAGCAGGGGTGGGCAGAAGCCTGTCTGCTGCTCTGCTGCCTCTATGGGGCAGCTAGCTGGGGAGCTGGCCAGTCTGTCCAGCAGTAGAGACCCTGTCCTATTTCTGGGCTATCATCAAAGGACTGAGCCAAATGGTGGACACCCACCAACCGAGGAGAACCTGCTAAGGCTAAAGCTTCTGGAGCAGATCAATCCCCTCCCACTTCCACAATAGCTCCTGCCTTCTTCACCCTCACCAGCCCCAGCTCTATATGTGCCCACAAGGGCCAGGCTGTAAGGCCAGGGGGTGGAGAGGAGCTAAGGGCCACTTTCCCACCATCTCCCAGGAATATATCTACAGGGGAAGGACTGACTGATTCCAATAAGGACTAGGAAAGATGCCAGGAATGGACAGAATCTCTCAAGTTTCAAGTTTATTTTCTCCAGGGAGACAGGAGTGGGGAGTATTGTTGAAAGTGTGAGTGAGTGGACTGTTACTCAGAAACATATCCCTTATCTTATTTATTTTTTATCTCCCACAGAATCAGAATTAGAGGAAATGCATGTGATACTTTAAAATTCCAGTCCCCATTAGCAGTTAGACATGAAGAAGAGTTTACTGACTGAAGAAGTAAACACTGAAATCATTGAATGAGGAGGAAAGCAAAATAGAAGCTCTCTTTTAGTGAACTTACAAAATGAAAGTTTGCAAACTTTTTTCTTGGCAATAAAACCTCCTTGTTCCCCAAAGGCATAATTCCTTGGAATCCTAATATACACCAGGTTGTATATTGATCACATTCTGGGTTGCTGCTTGTGTCGGCATGAGTGTGGGAGCTCAGGCTGCTGCCCCACGGCCTCTTTCGCCCCCCACCCTCCCCCAGCCTCTCCCTCTACCCACCGGCACCACCACCACCACCACCATCAAAGGGGCTCCTGGAGGCACCACCACAGAATCCAGACCTGGAGGAGCTCAGCTTGAAATTCCTATTGTAGATCATCTCCTCTGAGGCCCTTCCCTCCAAACTGCCTAGAGCAAAGTAGGTGCTCAACAAACACTGCTTCTTCTATTAGTCATTAGGAATACCAATCAGCTCTGATGGAGTTTTCCGACTGGAAGCCCCTAAGAATCATGCCATCCTTGTGCCCCCAGGTAGAGACTGTTTGGCCAGCAGACATTTTCCCAGCCTGGCTGGTACTCACCTCTTTCTCCCCACAGATGTTGCTGATGATGGAGCTGGAGGCTGGGCTGGCGGAGGGTCCCAGGACTGCAACCACCCCCTTGGGGAGGATCTGACACACTGCAGCCAGCGGTGGGGGCAGAGGCCAGAGCAGGAAGGAAATAAGGTACTTGTCAGGTGTGGTTTGGGCCACCCCCCACCCCCTGGGGCTGAGGCCTTGAGCTGGCTAATCTAATGCCCAGGCCCCACCCCTTCCAAGACCAGTACTTCTCCCTCTCCTCTGGCCTCCTCAGCTTCAGGACAGTTTTATGGGAGTTTATGGAAGATATTAAATGAGGAAATGACCCAGGTTATGACAACATACGGCCATAGCAAACAGGGTATATAAATTGTCTGGCCTGTCACCCAAGGACAGAAGCTAATAGAAGAAACCTGTAGATTCCTTCCCCCTCCTCGGCATGCAGTATGAGTGGGAGAAGCCGGTTCACAGAACAGCCACCCAACACACAACCTGTAAGTCCCACCTCCCCCAAATATGAACTAAGAGGGTCTGGGAAAGAAAAAGGCAGATAAGCAGAAAGATAAAGGGTGGTGAGGGTGGTACAGGCAGAGAGGTAGAAAGCAGATGCAGCCCAAGTCAAAGGGAGTGAGGGATAGAGGGGAGGAAAGAGAGAAAATGAGAGGCAGAGGGGGTCTCATCTCTCAAAGCCACCTTTTGTTCACCTCAGCAGGGACCTGGCACACTCGCTTCCCTGAACGTGTTGAGTTCTTTCTGACCAACAAGCATGTCCTTTGATCTTGTGTGTCCTCAGCTTGGAAGCCCACTCTCCCCTTTACTCTGGACACCTGTCAAGAATGACCTCAAAGTTGCCTTCTCTTTTAGATCTTCCTGGATTCACATTTGTTGAATGAATGAGTAAATGAATGGGGCACGTGAACAGAAGAAAAGAATCTAAGGTTTTCAAACACTAGAGACTGAGAAAGGAAGAACAGAAGGAGGAAACAGAGAAAGAACATGAAATAATCCTCAGCACACACACACTGATAATAGAACCAAGGAGCTGCCCCTCAGAATGGTTGCACTGCATGACTTCTCTGCAAAACTCAAAGCTTAACCCTGACCCACTTGCCTCCCAATCACATTAGAGCCACTTCCTGGCTCAGTGGACTGAGGTTAAGTGATAAGCTCAAGGTGCCTTGCTGAGTTAGCCCCCAAACCACACCTGCAACCTGGATGCACTTTCTCCCAGGTTAGAGCACTGGGCACCCTTTCATGGAGCACAGGTGGTGGGATAGAACACCAGGGCTCCTAATCCAGGACTGCAGATTTACTAGGGCTTCTCTCCACCTGCAGCTCAGGAAGGGATTGTGCAACAACCTGGATTTCAGCCGACTGAGATCAGAGGGTGCCTGAGGGGAAGTCATCAGTTCCAAATGTTAGAACCATTCCCATTGGTGATGACCAAACTTTGCCTTTGAAGAGTGCTCTTCAAAGTTCAAGCTCTTTCCTCCTAAGTTATCTCCTGTGATTCTCAGCCAACTCAACTCATTCTGCCTGCTAAGTGCACTATGTTCAGTGCCGCATCAAATTCCCACAACCACCTCAGAGGTGACTATTACTTTCTGAGTTTCTTAAATTGAGGTAACATTTCCATAATGTAAAATCAGTCATTTTAAAGTGAACAATTCAGTGGACTTCAGTACATTCACTGTGCAATCACTATCTCAGTCTGATTTCAAAACATTTTCATCACCAAATGCAAACCCCGTACCTATTAAGCAGTAACTCCCCCATTCCTCCTCCTCTGAGCCCCTGGCAATCAGCAGTCTATGCTCTGTCTATAAGGACTTACTTACCCTGGAGATTTCACAAAAATAGAATCATATAATATGAGACCCTTCGTGTCTGGCTTCTTTTACTTAGCATAATGCTTCGGAGGTCGGTCCGTACATGTATCAGCACTTCGTTCCTTTTTACAGTTGAATAATATTCCACTGTGAGTTCTACGTTTTGTTAATACATTCATCTGCTGAAGAGGACTTGGGTTGTTTCTACTTATGGGCTACTGGTCACAGTGTTGCTTCGAACATTGATGTATACAGCATCAATCTAGTCCCTGTTTTCAATTCTTTGAGATATATACCTAGGAGTGGAGCTGCTGGGTCATATAGTAATTCTACGTTCAACTTTTTGAGAAGCTGTCAGTTTTCCACAGTGATCGAACCACTTTACATTCCCACCAGCAATGTGTGAGGGTTCCAATTTCTCCACATTTTTGCCAACACTTGTTATTTTCAGTTACATTGATTATAGTCATCCTAGTGAGTATGAAATGGTATCTTAACTGTGGTTTTGATTTGTATTTCCCTAATGACTAATGATGTTGAGTATCTTTTCATGTGAGTGTGAAATGGTATCTTATTGTGTTTTTGATTTGCATTTCCCTAATGACTAACGATGTTGAATATTTTTTCATGTGCTTCTTGGCCATTTGTTTATCTTCTTTGGAGAAATGTTTATTAAATTTCTTTGCTCATTTTTCACGTGCATTGTTTATTTGTTGTTAAATTATAAGAATTCTTTATATATTCTGGATACTAGACCTTTATGAGATATGTGATTTGCAAATATTTTCTCCCATTCTGTTGGCTGTCTTCTCACTTTCCTGAAAATGTCCTTTGATATGCAAAATTTTTAATTTTTATGGAGTCCAATTTGTCAATTTTTGCTCTCGTTGCTTGTGTTTTTGGTGTCATCTAAAAATATGTTGCCAAATGCAAGGTTCTGAAGATATTCCCCTATGTTTTCATCTTAGGTTATATTCATTGATCCATTTTCGATTAATTTTTGTATATGGTGTGATTATTTCTTGATTTTACTGTAAGGAGACAGCATCCTTGAGGCGTTAAATAACTCACCTAAGGTCACACACCTAAGAAACAGTCAGAGCCAGGATGTGAATTCAAGTCTCTTGACCTTACTAGGTTCTGTCTACTCTCCCAGGCACCTATTTTGTCTGCATTATCCCCTGTCCTACTCCACTACTTCTTCACTCATCTCTCCTCAACTCCATACAATTGAGTGCCCCCCATCTCATCCTGCTGAATCTTTCTGCAAAGTCACCTATGACCTCTCATCACTTCTCATCCTACTCTTTTTTTGCAGCATTTGACATTGCTGACTGCATTGTTCTTTTGAATTTCATAACATCACCCAATCCTGATTCTCATCTGGGTCCCTGACGACTCTCTCATTTTCTTAGTTGATGTTTCCTCTTTCCCCCACCCCCTAAAGGCAAAGTTTTACCCATGTCTCATTCTCACTGGGCAATCTCACCCTTGCCTGTGGGCTCCACCCTTATCCCTGCCCCAGCCACCCTGTGCTCTCTGACCCATGTCCTTGGTTATAAAATCAAGTTTCCAACAACCTGCTGGACATCACCACAGAGACTTCCCTCTGGTGTAACACAATCAATACACCTAAGGCAGAGAGGCAGCAGAGCACAATCATTACAAACATGGATTTTGATGCAAAACCACCTGGGTTTGAGTCCCAGCTCTGTCATTTACCAGCTGTGAGCTACCATACCTCTCTGTGCCTGTCTCCTTGCCTATAAAACTGAAATAGTGACAGTACCTCTCTTGTAGGGGTGTTGTGAGGATTAAAATGAGTTAATGCATACAAAATGCTTGGAATGGTAGCTGAACTGCTACATGGTTGTCTTATTATTATCCCCATTACATAATTTCTGCTATATACTTTTCATACACCATTTGGTTTGATCTTGACATGTCCATGAAGAAGATTCAATATAACCACATTGTATAAATGGGGAAACCAAGGCATTTAAGGATTTAATTTAAGGAAACTGGTTAAGATCACACAAGTAATATATGATAGAACTGGGCTTGAACCTGGGGACCCATCTGAAATTCCTAATCACTCTACTCGATTCCCCTCAGCTCCTCAAAAACAGCCTTTGCCTCTTCCTTGCCTTTCCTCACCACTCATTCAATCTCCTGATGTACTCTACCAATCAGGGGCAGGTTCTGACAGTTGGACCTGCTTACTCTCCCCTGTTCTCTCTTTACCATTCCCACCACTTCTGTTCCAGGTCAACCCTTCTTCACTACCTGCCTCTCAAGGGGTCTCCTGTCTCCACGATTCTTCACTTCTAATTTGTTCTCCAAACCATCAGCCAAATTACTACCCTAAACACAGATCTGTGCGCTTTTCAAGGGAAGAGACTTTGTCTTATTTATCTCTGCATTTCAGGAGCTGGCCCAACTCAGAGTTACATGCTCAATGAATCTTTGTGGCATCGTACTGAAGCCTTCTCAACACCTTCCATGGAAAAGTAGAAACAGCCATAAGGGAATGGTTTTGTAAAGTGTGGGTCATATACTCAAATGGAATATTATTTAGGCACTTAAAATGTTTATGAACATTTTATAATAGTATTAAAACTATTTATGGAATAATATTAAGAGAAAGAAGCAGAATATAAAATTATATGTATATCTACATAATGGCCTCAACTAGGCAAAGACAGAAAACAGTTATGCATTGGAAAGAAAATGATTGGAAAGAAAATGCTGTAAAAGCCAACATCTATTGAGTACTAATTATGTACCATTCCACGTGCTTTACGTGAATTAACTGATTTAGTGCTCATAATGACCTGACGAGAGAGGTATATAACTGTCATTCTCATTTTACGGATGAGAAGACAAGACAGAAAAGTTAAGCAGCAGAGTTAGGATTCAAGCCCTCACCCTCTGTCTGGAGAATCCAGTTCCTTAACAGCTAGATGATGTAAACTTCCTGGTGAAGTGAATAGCAAATTCACTGGAATGTTCATAGAGATTGCCTTGGCCACTGGAACACTGTATTTTCTATAATGAGCATGTATGCCTTCTTAAGCACATCATTGCAGAAAATAAAATATCATTAGAGAAAAACCTCTTCTGATGAGGTCAAATCCAAATGGACCTGGTCTCAGGGTCCCACCTTCCCAGCCCTTTCTCCCATCATGTGTCCTCCACCTCATGCCAGCTCAATAGGTAGCCCTCCTTTTTCTAAAACTAACTCCATAATTTCCTACCTAAGCCTGCCCAGTGGCTCTCTCTCACTCGACTAAAGTTTCTTAACCTGCTACCTGGGGTCTATAAATAGAAGTCGTTTTGGGCAAAACCTAAAATGATCATTTTCTCTAACCACTAATTAAAATTTAGCATTTCCTTCAATTCTGAATATAGACTAAAAAAAAAAGCAAAAAAAAAAACAAAAACCACACACACATACCCCACAGTATATTAGTAGTATGTGACTTTTTGCCAACAGAAATCATAAATATTTTCATTGCTCATGACAGTGCTACAGATATCTTGAAATATGATTTCCATTCATTACTACTCAAACTTATGCAAGTAATTAGAATGGATGCTAGCATTGGATATTTAATACATTATTAAAGAAACATATATATTAATACTTTACTATCAAAATCATTTCAATTGCATTTCCATATAATCAGTCATGGCCATCTTATCTTTTTTTTGGGGTGGCGGGTGAATGCATGGCCCAGGAATTGAAGCCAGGTCTCCCTCATGGAAAGCGAGCATTCCACTGAACCACCCATGCACCCCATTCTATCTATTTTATTTTATTCATTTAAAAAGTGTTTTCCTGAGAAGGGGCCTGAATTAGTCAGGGTTCTCCAGAGAAACAGAACCAACAGGACATGGATAGATATGTAACTATTAAGAGATTTATTATAAGAATTTGCTCATGGGAACTTACAGCTTGGTAAGTCTAAATTCCGTAGGGCAGCCACAAGTTGGAAACCCGATTAAGGTAAAACTGAAATCCCAGGAGAGGCCACAGTTTGGAAACTCTGATGAAGATGATGCTGCATACCCCATACTGAAATCCTCAGTTCTCCTTTTTAGGTCCTCCAGCTGACTGGATGAGGACACTCCTCTCATCGCTGAAGGCCATCTCCTTTGTTGACTGTAGATATAATCTGTGTAAATGCAATCAACTGACTAAACAACTAGACTCCATAACCTAGTGAAGTTGACACATGTAATTAACCATCGCAGGGCCCATCAGCAACCCCAGACTCCCAGAGGAGTCCATAGAACAACAACAACAACAAAAGTCCTTCCCTGGTTTAGGCTTTCCTTGCCTTTCTGTCTGACAAACTCCTACTGATCCTTCAGCACCCAACTCAAACATCTTCCCTGTCCTCAGGCAAGAAGGTGTCTCTCCCTCCCTGTTTCCTCATCACACCTGCCTCAGTCGGCTCCCGTACAGAGCCTTTAGGAGACAGCTTGCTTGTCCTCGCAATTCCCCACTGGCTTCTGCCCCAAGTAGGATCATTACCATGGGTCCTAATAGAGGGAAGTTTCTCCTTAAAACAAATTCTTAAGGAGGCCACCATCACTTATTTCCAATTCCAAAATCCAAATGGTTCTGAAGCTGGATGTTTTTCATCAAGTTCACTTGGTGGCAAAATTTGATCTAAATAGATGTGAAGCTATTTTGTGTGAATATTTGAATATAAGTATGGATTTCTTCAAGTACCAGGTTCTGCCCAAAGCCCCACTGGAGTTGTTACCTAATATATGATATATATGCCGCATGACTTTCCCAATATTTGAAAAGTTCTGAATTCTGAACACATCAAGAGATTGTGAAGCTGTACCTGCTGTTCTGAGTTCCTCACACACGTATGTGTCCACCTCCCTCACTGAACTGTAACTGCCTAGAGGGGCAGAGGTCATGTCTATTTAGTCCTGGCAAAAGGAGCTGCTCGAAATGATCTGAGATGAATTCAATGAAATTGAACTCTCATCTTAGCAGCCATGGCTTTGGGGTTTCCTGGGATCTGGAAATTGGTCTTTTGTTCCCTAGGAAGGATCCCCTGCTCAGTAGAAATGGGAATCTTTAATCAAGGGACGCTGCTTTGAAACCCTGCACCCTAGTTCAGCAAGGCCTGGGTGTCTGTGTGAAAGGACAGAGGGGAGGAGAGATTTACCTCTGCCTCCCAGGGAACAAGGATGAGAGGGAATGCGGAGACATGAGCAACATTGCCATGGCAACTAAGTTTCCAGCCAGCAGAGGAGTCGGAAGGCAACTGTCAAGGCAGCTGCTGGAATAAAAGACCACGATGGGGGGTAGTAACCCCACGGAGGGACCTTCTTTCCCTCAAAATACCAGCTCTGGCCTGGAATCCAAGGTTCTTTAGAAGCCTGAGCTGATCAGGAGGAGCTCCTGAGTCTTCACAGGGTCCCTCCCTATAGAAGAGAACAGTTCAAGAACAGGGCAGGGTCTGGTCCAGAAGGGCCAGTTCTCTAGATTTCAGCCCCCTCCAGGGAAGGAGCAGATTCCCAGGCCTCCTCACTTACAGCATGGCACTTGATAAGCCACTCAACAGGTAAACCATTCTTAGAGCCCATGTGGAAACAATCATGGTCACGTGGGGCTGCCAGCAAGGTAGGAGCAGAAGGAACTGCAGACAGCAAGAGCCCTTTGCTTAAAGACTTGACAGTGGTAGAGGCCAAGTCGAGTGGGGAGGGCAATCTTTTGCGCATGTTTATCCTGCCTACTGAACACAGTGGGGAGACCAGACCATCTTAGAGCAAGTGAAATAAGTGCCTAAATCAACTCAGAAGAAAGATCTTGCTCTTTAGCAGAAGCTTTCAGAGACGCATTCAGTTCTCAACTCTCGGTGAGTGAACAACAAGCCACACAATTGGCCTTGCTGGTCCCAGAGCTGGGGGGTGTGAGCCTGTAAGGGTGGCCAAGCCCGGTCTTGGCTCAGTCACGCTTGCAATGGGGGCGGGGTGGGGGGTGATCGTGGGACAACCAGTTCAGATTCTCCAGGGTCTCGGAGAACTCAAGACCTCCAATGGCTCTTCTCACCCACAGCCTATCATCCAAAGCCCTTGGCCTGCCTTCCAGGCTCTGCTCAGTCTGATCCTGAACCACCATGTGAGTGGCAATACTGAGTACTGCCCACATGCCAGACACAAAGACCTCGAGAGGGAGGCATTATCTAGTAATAACTGTAATAGGCACAATTTGAGAGCTTACCCCATGCCAGGTATCCTTTTAAGTCTCTGAAGTGCCTTGCCTCATTTAATTCTCACGAAAATCTCATGAAGTGAGAACTCTGATTATTCCCGTTTTACAGTTGAGAAGCCCAAGGCACAGGCTATCTGGGAGCTGTCCAAAGTGCTGGCAGAGGCAGCATCCGATTCTGGCAACTGAGTTCTGACCGCTGTCTACAGTGTTCTCCAACCCTGGCCCTCACCACAGCCCCTGCCTACGCTTGCTGTTCTGGCCAAGCCCATTTGTCATTGTCCTCCAATGTATTCTGTTTTTCCTTGCTTCAAGCCTTTGCTCATGCTACTACAACTTCTACCTGGACACCTTCTTCCCTTCTCTCTACCTATCTGGTCCAGAAGTCTTACCCAACCACTCTCACTTATGTTGATAACCTTTTTCTGACCTCCTTGTGGGTCTTAACTTTCTCCTGGAAAAAATCATGGGCCTTGGTTTCCCCATCTGTAAAATGACAGGACTGGACAAGATGATTTCTAAGTCCTATAATCCAAGATCTGTTCTGAGACCCTATTATGCATAAGCAATGTGGGTAGCTCAGAGAAAGGGAGCAAGAAATGTTTGTTGAATGACTTATCACTATTTGAATGGCTTTCTCTTCTGACTTACTTTTTCTTTTTCCTTTACTTTGATTCATTCTATTGGACAGATGAGGAGATATCAATCCTCAATTACTAGAGACAGCTCAAACCACTGGAGGTTGAGCCCATGGAACCAGGAAGCTCAGGCATGTTTGCAGCCAGGCAGAGCTGGGCCATGATTCTCTGTGCTGTACAATCTCCACATGTGGTCAGGGGCAACCAGTGTGGCTCTGGGTTTCAAAGAGAAACAGTGTGGATAGCCAATACCACGCTTGGACTCACAGAGACAAATCCAGGCAAAGGCTCCTGATTGAAAGGGAGGCTCCTGCTTCTAGCTCTGCTGTAAATTAAGCCTCAAACTGGTTTTGGCAGCAGCAGGATGGCGCTTCAGGGTGTTTGGGTGATAAGGGGTGGGCGCTTAGATAAGTTCTAATACATTAGCCTCAGGAGACAAGCTGATCTACAGGAACAGAGACGTGGGAGCTTCTGCAAAAGAAAGGCTGAGATGGAGATAAGATAGGGAAGGGACCCAGTGAGAAGGGTGGGGCTAATAGGTCTTGTCCATCCTTATCTGTGGGCTATGCAGAGGGGTTTGGAAAGTCAAACATCAAGAAGACTGAAGCAATGGTGGTGAAACATGGGTTTGAGGAAGCTTTACAGGGGATTCTGACTTTAAACAGATCCACTATATGAAAATCTGGTTCTTTGAGCCAGATAGAAAAGGGGGTGATTTTCTCCTTGTATCTTTCCAGTTTCCAGATGCGCTCTGTGTGGTGCATTCCATTCCTGAGCCTCATTTCCAATCATCAAAGGAGGAGATTGGCCTCTAGGCTCCAGCATCTTTAAAGTTTCTCTATACGTCATAATCTTTGGTTTGGCAAATAGACATTGCTCCCTTCTACTGACACTCTCACTGATTCATTTGATTTTCATATGATTCATTAAATAGGATTTGCAGAGGTTTTCAAAAACCACCTATTGTTGAAAGTAGGGCATAACTGTACATTGTTGGATTGCTGCAGCTCCGCTGTTTGGATGAGAGGCTGTTTTCCAAACAAGAATGTCATCACGAGGGTCTCTTTCACTCCCCTTGAAGCAGATTCCCCAGCCACAGGGTTATAGGGATGGGGTTTGGGAGTTGTTCAGCACCCTAGAGGTACTTACATATTTTTAAATTAACAATGCAAATTAGCTCTGGGACACTAGCCTGGGGACAACACAGCCCAGAACATTGAGCAGCGCTGCTTGAGATGGTCCATGACAACTTCTAAGCACTCAGATGTCTGGTACATCAAGCTCAGAAAACTGGACTGGAAAGAGATGGGAACAAGCCAATTATGATGGTTGCCCCATGAGGAACGAGGACACAAAGGCAGGCCACTTGTGAAGAGGCTGGGAGAGAGGGTGGGGCGCTACAAACATCTGGCTAAAGGACCTAACAGAGGAGAGAGGAAGAGGTAAGAGGGCAGGAGGAAGCCTGCTTAAAGGTGAGGCTGAGAGAACTAAAGCCAACAACAAAACCATTTCACATGCCATATTCCATGGAATGCTCCTATCATCACCCCCATTTCACAAATGAGCAAACTGAGACACAAAATGGTTTAACAGCTATCCCTAATTGCACATCTGGTAAACCGTGGCACCAGGGCTCAAACCTGGTCAGTCTGATTCTAAAATTCACGTTTCTGATCTGCATATCATACAGCTTCCCCAATGTAGGGATCCCAGAGCTGTTGTCCCCCCACCCCATCCAGGGATCCTGTCTCCTTCCTACCTCCCTTCCCCCAAACTGCCATTAAAGTCCAACCCCTTTCCCACCCTGCTTCAGCCAATAGCACTAGCTCCCTCCCCCCTCACTTGGGGAAGGAAAGAGCTAGGCTGGAACACTTCTATGAACTATCTGGGTGGTGCTTAAAACCCAGGCTGGGGGAGCAGCTCTGGCTTCAGATGAAAGGCCTTTGGGGTAGAAGGATCCAGAAACCCTCTTTTCTAACAAATGCTAATCATGTCTCAAACACACTGAGATGTAAAAGCTGAACAGAGGGCGACTTGCTAATAAAATACTGGGCCTAAAAGAGGGGCATTAAAAAGGTGTCTCAACATGTGACTAAAGAGACTTTTAAGACAATCCCAGCTCCAGTCACCAACTGGCTGCAGCCTCAAAAGAGACCCTAAGCAAGGACTGCCCAACTGACTGATGATCAAAATAAATGGCTGCTATTAAAAAAAAAAGTCTCAAAGCTCTGCAATGTGGAATAAAGACGTCAGTTTCCTTTTCACCTGGCTTCACATTTTAGACATACTGACTTTCCTAAACAAGGCTACATGGGTCATTGGGAAAGGAAATTCACATCAGCTAATGACCCCCAATCACAAGGAGAGAATCCGTGCCTGGCCCTGGCAAGAAAACCCTGAAGAAAGGTTAAAAAAAAAAACAACAAAAAAACGGAGGAACTGGCTATCAAAGTGTGGATTAAAGAACTATTTTGAAATCAGAACCTTTGTCTGAGATCTATCCTCCTGGACAATGAAACACTGCAGACTAGACTAAGAGATTCACAAGAAGTTGCTGCTGCTCTTTCTGATTTCATTTGGAAGAGCCTGGGAAATCTGAATCTTGCTTTCATTGCACTAGAATATAACTTCTAAGAGGCTCTAGCCTGGGCTTTTAGGGTTGTGAGTAAAGAAAAGCATCCACACGGGCCTTCTTCCCTTCCTGCCAGTTTATATCTCTTCCCTGCTGATTCCCCCAATACCTAGAAAAGGGGTATAAAAGAGACTCACTAAATATGTGTTGATTGGTTGATTGATAAAATGACTATTTGAGGGGCTCTGTCCCTCAATGCTTTCTTCTGGAGGAATCTGGACCCACAGATCCCACTGACCTCAATAGCCCTGTTCTGTGTGGTATGTACCCACACTCACCCACAGCTACAGATTAGAAGTGCACATTCTACCCAAGGTAGATATTAGGCCAACTGGCCAACACTGGAGACTGGCAAGACCTTCCACAACCAGATGTGCTGAACCATTCAGACCCTCTACCATGGAAACCCCAACCCAGAGGCACTGAGGGAAGCCACACATGCTGTATGCACATGCTGGAGAGACACCGGGCAGGGACCATTTCCATCTTGCTCTCTGTATTATTTCCAGTGCATGATATTCTGAATCATATCTGAAACAGAGTATATGTTCAAAGTTTCCTGAATGAAAAAACACAAAGTAAATAGGACCTGGGTGGCTATTATGGGCAGGTGCATGATGAATAAGCCAGGAAAAGCAAACTGGCAGGAAGGGAAGAACAAGGCCGGTGTGGATGCTTTTCTTTACTCACAACCCTAAAAGCCCAGGTGAGAGCATCACTGGATCTGTATATAGAAGACCAGGTGTCTGACATATACACATTACTCAGGTTGAGCAATTTGTCCTTTTGTTTCGTTTTATTTTATTTGTTTGCGTTTGCCATTGAGACTTGTTAAAGGTTGAATTGGGCTAGAAAAGGAAGAGAAAGGGATTCTGCCAAGTTTTAGGGAATAGATGCTATTATTTCCTGAGTTTGGGGGACTCTTCTTCCCTTGGTACTGGAGCTGTTTGTTGCCAGCTTAACTGCAGCCCGCCAACCCACCAACTCAGAAGCTTGTCCCATAAGGTTGCAGGGGAAAGCCAGCAAGATGCCGGAACATGGCAGTGGAGGTAGAGTGGATTGTGCCCTCGGCTCTGTCGCTGACTAGCTCTGTGACTGGTCAAACTGTTCAATGTCTTCACTCTTCAATTTCTTTTGCAAAGTTGGAATAATAACACTGAACTCTCAGAATGTTGTTGAATTTAAATGCAGTGCCTGGTACAGAGTAGGAGTTCCACATGTGGCTTGAATGGCTCACTGCATGTCTCGGAAGCAATGCAAAACACGGAGCATTTTCCTGTGCTTTAAGTCATCCAAATATCACAACAACTTGCAAAATGCCAAGTAGAGCTTAGCATTCCTACTTTAGAGATGAAGAAACTGAGGTTCAGATAGGTTAAGTGACTTATCCAAGGTTATCTAGAACTAGTGGCCGGACTCCCTCCCTACACCTGCTCTCTTCCCACAACTTGCCCCCAGCAGAAGGAAGCACATCAAGCAATCAGGGGTGCAATGATAAAGCTACTCTTGGGCTGGCTGTATCTCTTCTTTCTTAACCACATGCAAGATTTCATTCAGGCAGGGAGGGGTCAGGGACTGGGTAGTTAATGCTTAAGAGGCACAGAATTTCTGCTTAGGGTGGTGGGAAAGTTTGGATAATGGATGATGGTGCCGTAAGCACAACACTGTGAATATAATTTGCATCACTGAATTAGATATATCAAAATAAGGTTAAAAAGGGAAATGTTAGGTTGTATATGTATTATTAAAATAAAAAAAAAGATGTCACTCAGGGACTTGTATATGAAATGTCCAGGAAATGAATAAAACAAGACATGGCTCAATGGATGAGTGAATGAATGAGTGACTATCCTGAAGCCTGGAGGCCTTAATTCTCCTCCATCAGTGATGAGCAACACCACCTGGGAATCTCCTCCGGGCCGAAAGCTCACAAGCCCTCCTGCGCAGGTTCTCTCCCTCCTTTGAGAGCATCTGTTTCAGAAGCACAGGGTGCAGCTCACACCACCAGCCCCTCCTCTGCTGGGAGGGGAGCAGAGGGCAGCCCTGCCCACTCTACGTACGGGTTTCTGCAGTCTCGTACTCGCTGTCTCGGAGAAGCTCAAAGATGTCCACTTCGACCTTGGCCTTGCCCAGCCTCTCGGGAGCACGGTTGATGCGGTTTTTGGCCAGGGTGATGGAGAGCCGCTCCCCTCTGCTGCACTCCATGGGGTCATCCAAGATAGCAGCTGTGGGCAGGCAACCACATCGAATCAGTTGGTACTCTGCCCTCTTCCACTCCTCTTCCTCCTTCCCAACTTTCCCCACTGCCACCTTTCTCTTCCAGGCAGCTCCCCAACCCTCTCCAACCCTGCCATCCTAGAACTGTCCCTAAGAAAAGTCCTCCATGTGGGTGAGGGTCTGGTTTGCAGCCAGGTATAGCAAGGAGAACTCCAATGTGCATATCCACCTCAGCAAGCCTTCAATATCACAGCAGTCCCCTGTCATGTCAGGGGTCCTGTCTTATGAGGTCCCTAGACCCTTATCTATGTGGCTACATGCACTTAGACAGGCATACATGTCCAAGGGGATAATGAGGGGCTGTCCTTTGAAAATGGAATTCTGGGCACATGAGAATCCCTCCTTAAGGTGGGTGAGTGCTGTGCTGTAAAGATGTGACTGTAGGATACCACAGGCACGTATGGGCTTTTGGGGGAGACAGGCAGGCTGTGAAGGGTGACTCTCCAAGCTCTGACACTGATGAGCCAGGACACCTTGGTTGAGCAACGAAGTCTCTTTGAACCTCTTTTCCTCACTGAATATTAGGACTCAATAAGACAATCTCTCAGCACTGAAATAAGGATTAATCAGATAATGGATGTAAATAGCACATCATCAGGACTTAATCAGTGTGACTGAATGAATGGTTGCAGTGGGGTAGCACCATCTCTGCCCAACTTCTGGAAGCTGGATATGTGTTAGGGCACCATATAGACCTGGTTCAAATATCAGCTCCACCCCTTATTAGTTAAGGGACCTTAGTTTTCTCACTTGTAAAACGGGAGACAGCCTACCGGTTGGACTCATTGTGAAGATTATGTGAGATAGCATGTGAGAAGTGGCACATGGAAACATTTGGTAAACCCAACTATCAGCATCAATTCTCTTGATGGAGGGAGTTATAAAAATAAAATCTCTCCACACAAAATATTGTCCATAAATGTTCATAGCAGCATTTTCACAAAAGCCAAAATGAGGATAAATGAATGGATTAACAAATCAGGTATATGCAATGGAATATTATTCAGCCATAAAAAGGAATGAAGCACTAGAAAAGAGAAAACAAACAAACAAACAAACAAAAAGGAATGAAGCAGCTGATGCATGTTGGGACATGGATGAATCTTGAAAACATTATGCTAAGTGAAAGAAGCCAGACACAAAGGACCACATATTGTATGATTCCATTTACATGATATGTCTAGAATCGGCAAATCCACAGAGACAGAAAGTTGATTGGTGGTTGCCTAGAGCTGGAGGGTCTGGGGGAAATGAGGAGTGACTACTACTGATAGGTATGGGGTTTCTTTATGAGATGATGAAAATGTTCTCAAGTTGATTATGATGATGGTTGTACAACTCTGTGGATATACTAAAATCACTGAACTCTTTTAGAGTTTGAAGTCTCAGGAAACCAAATGGGGAATGAAGCCAAATAGATTTCATGGCATGTGAACTTGAATCTCTGTGGCCGGTATGGACAGACAGATCCAGCTTCCAGATTGTCCTTTCTATATACTGGCCCCATGTCTACTGTGACCCATTTTCCAAACCAAAAGCCAGGACACAGAAAATGACAAAGTACTTTTTCCTATTTTTGGATTGATTTATATTAATAGCCTTATTAAACAATAAAAGTTAAATTTTGTTTACTCAGGTTGGCCATGCATGGCCACTGTTAAAAATAAAAAGCTAAAAAAAAGAAAGAAACTATTAGCTTAGCCCTAGAGCCCAGAAAAGAGGCATCCAAAATGTCAGGAACTGGCAGTGCCATTCAGACACATGCATGGGAAAGAGATGCTGGATCCTTGGCACAAGACTTTTGGTTAATGGAGAAATATGCTAAGAGTTAATACTAGTAAGAGCGTATTTATGCGGTGACAACATTGAGGACGTGCTTAGGGGAAAATAATCGCACTTGATTTCTGCCATGACTTTCTGAGATGGGTGCATTACCTCTACCTGGAGAAGAGAAAATGGAGGCCCATAGCGGTCACAGAACATGTTGTGCAGTAGGGGAGCTCAGGTCCATCTGGCTTCAGATCCTGCTGTCTTAACCAGGCACATCTGTCTCCTAGTGAAAACTTGTCTTAGCAGGGATTTGCTGCTGAGAAGTGGGTGTATGTAGTAGGAAGGGGACGTGAGCTTCCTATCACCGGACAGGAAATCTCACCAAGGCAAATTGACTCTGAAACACTAACAGGTCAAACCCAGGATTCAGGTAACGACTCACCTGTGAAACTCGTTAACATGGAGGCCACTATCCCTCCCTACTGGCCTTGTGACCTCACTAGCATCTACAACCCATTAAATATTTAACAAATCACTTGTAATCAAATACATAAATGAAGAGGATGACCTCTCAGAAAACGCTCAGGCCCTGGGAACTTAGACCTCTAGAGGCAGAAAGGAGTTGACTATTCGCATTCCCAACAGTTCTGCTTTGATTGAATGGTGCATGCTCAACTGCCATGTTCTTGGACGTGCGTCTACCTCATCAGTGCAGAGAGGGCAGAGTCCCACCTACGTCACAAAAGGTAACCGCACAGGAGGGTCTGTTCCAGAGCCCATCAGGGCCGCTTGTCCCCTTCTATTTTGCTGAGTGCACGTTCAAGAAGTACAGATGAAAACCCAGATGTGCAGGACACAGGACAGCTGCACCATTCATTCAACCAGCACAATCACAGAGCATCAGTGTGCTGCATTTTAAGACTTGGGGGTTAGTTCTGAGTAGGCGAAGCAGATGGAGAAGTCTTCTTTTAGGAGGAGTGTGTATGAGGCCCCCTTGTGCCTCTGCTACCTTCTCTACTCTCTCCACCCACAGGCTCTGACATAGCAGACTCAGAGATGTGTGGCAGGTACTTGCCAACTCACTAGAAGCCCCTCTCCACCTCCCAGCCCCTTGCCCTTCTAGGCATCACTCTTCATTTGGTTCCAGACACGAATTAATTTCTGGCTGGGAACAGCCTTGATGGGGTGGTTGGTTGACATCAAACATATTGGGATCAGAATAATTAGAATGGTAACAGGAACACAATTCCCAGGCTGTGGAGACCACAGATAAGGTAGAGACTCGGGTTCTCTCGGGAAACCAGAAGAACATGTCCCAAGCGTGTTCCCTAATAGCCCCCTCCCTCCTTGGCAGCCTCAGGAGAATGTTCGGATGACAGGGCATGGTGTGCCCAGTCATGTCTTAATGCCCAAACTAGTGCTCATGGCTAATGATGCATCCTCCAAACCCAGCTGTTCTGTGGCTGGGGTAGGGAGCCCAGCTTCACTGCTGCTCCCTAATAAGGAACATTAAAGTCAGGCACATCCTCCACCCCTAGGGACTGCTCTGCAGAGAGGTCAACCCACAGCCACAGAGGAGCCCAGAGACTTGGGGCTGCAGCAAATGCAGGACTGAGATGCCGGAACACATCCAGTGTCTGTCTTGGTCTTAGCTAGAGGTGGCACTTCCATACCTCTGCAGCCGTGGGGACCTGGTACACAGTAACTCTTCCAATCCAGATGTGCTGGATGTGCCTCCCTTTAATTTCCATCAGGCCTTTCTCCTCATGAGACCCAAGGGCTTCACCCCCTGCCCAGTGCTTTCTGAGTTCTAAGGATCATACCAAGGAAAAGATGGCCATTTAACTCTGTGCTCCTACCTCCCCTACAGGCTCCTCTCCACATCCTAGTCCATGCCTGTGTCCACTCTGGAGAGGATGCTTCTCTTGGGGCTCTCAGGGCTGGCTCTGCCCCCACCACGCTTTCTGGTTTGTTCCTAATGAGTGTGGACATGACTTCCTAGGCGAGCTCAAAGTCCCCACGGCCCAACTGCCTGAAAGGTAGGTCTCAATTGATTTTCTTGAATACCACTCAGGTTTCTTCACAATCTGGCTTCAACACACCTTTTCAGCCCCAGCATCCTCTCCAATTCCTATGGTGATAAAAGCCTCCATGTGGTCACCTGGCAGCCCTTGGACTGGCCTTATGCCCCCACCTCATGCCTCTGCTGATGCTTCCTCTGTCCCTCGTCCCCCCTTCCTGTATCAGATGTCTTCTTTTCCTCAGATTTACCCCTTCTAAGGAGCCGTCACTGACTCCCCAAGTCCTGGTGCCCTCTTTCTCCTTTGATTTCTTGCAAGATGCCCCACTCCATTGACCTTTCTTCCATCATGCCCTGGAGGGATACTTATCCTTCTCCCTGTCTATACGTGTTTTCTTGATAAGTTTGTGGTTTCACGTCCCAAAGTAATCTCTCTTTCCTTTTAATCTTCCTAGATTGAGCCATCCCAAATTAATTCCTCCTTCCCTTGAACTTCCACTGAAATTTTTCTGTACCTTTCATTAGACATTAATCCCCTACGACTTTTTTTATTACACCTAATTGTCTATCTTTTCTGCCCACTCAAGACAGGCCTAATTGTCTATCTTTTCTGCCCACTCAAGACAGTCAGCTCCTTGAGGGTGAGAACCAGGCCTGATTCATCTTTGTAATTGCACAACCCAGATGTGCAGAGGGCCTTAATGAATGGTTACTGAGTGAATGAATGATTCGAGGTCATTTGTCTTTTATCCCTTAAGGCAGGTGGCAGATGCTTTGTGCCAGCAGGGGTGCCATACTACTGGACTCCATGAAGGCCCCCATGTCTGGTGCCAGCGGGGGGTACCCATACGGAGACCCCATGACACCAAAGGGCCCACTTCCCCTTCCCACTTGCTGCTCATGTGTGTAAACTGGAACAGGGCTTGCCCTCCCTTTACAAATTCTCAGCTGCCCAGAAGTGATCCTCCAGTTAGAATATCAGCCTCTTAATCCTTGGTTCTTCCACGGTCTCACTGCTGAAGATTTCCAAGCACTTTGCTAAGTCATACCTCCTTGAGGAGGTGAGGGGGAAAGGGAAATAAAGAGGTTTTCCTGGAGCATCTCTATAGGCAGTATCTATAATACTGCCTATGGCTGTTTGACTCAGCCAGTTAGAGCCCTGTGCTAACAAGAAAAAGAGATGGTTTGAGCCCTCGGGGAGCCAGCTAGTGCTCCTCTGGGGTCCAAGTTCCATCCCCATCACTCACACACCTGGCACCAGCTTCCCCTGCTCATCTTTTGTCCTCTCTGTGCCCCTCGATTCACCTTTGTTACCAGTCAGCCCTTCCTGCTGGAGGAAATCAAACCTGTGCAGGCTGCTCCCCCACAAACTCTCACTCTTCACCCTCACCTGGCTGGGTGCAACACAGGCCCATCACTGGTCCTTTGCCTCACTCAGCTGGCTTGTTTTCACTCATCCATTGCCCAGCTCCCACCCCCTCACCCTTGGCACACAGATTGGTTAAACTGACGCCACTCGAGATATGCCTCAACTTTGTTCATTTACACCTTCCACACAGGCTCAGATAATGGGGACTCCTGTTCAAGGAGAGTCCCCCAAGGCCTGTGCTCCTCTCCCCTGAGACAGCTTCACCACCCTCCCCTCCTCATCAGTTCCCTTTGCCAACGCATGCTCAAGACCCTCTCCTTCACTGCCCAGGCGTCTCCTCGGTACCTCCTTCCATCTCGCATTCCACCCAAGCCAGGCTTCTTAAGTGACCTCTCAATGTTTGCTGACTTCAATGCACCTCGTATTCTCCTTGACCCCCTGCAATGTGCCTCCTGCCTCCACCACCCCATGCTAACAATACTCACAAAGTCACCACCAACGACCATTTTTCAAAAATTGATGTACACTTTTTATTCTTTGTCTAATTATATCACCACCTGGCATCATTGTTCACTACCTGCCAGGTGCTCGTCTAAGAACCTCATGTGCATTATCTCATTTCATCTTCACACGACCCTACAATGAATGATCTCATTTCATAGGCGAGAAACTGAGAAAGTGACAGATTAAGCAACTTGCCCCAGATCACACTTCCTGGCAGTCTGGGCACAGGGCACTGAGCTGCTCGACTGCTTCATTAGGCTGCCTCCCAGGCGCGCCTCGGCATCTTGTAAGCTGGGAATTCTTTCTTGCCTAAGACTCTCATCTTCCTTGGCTTCTTTGACACTGTTCTCTGGGGTTCTACTTCTCTGACCATTCTTGCCAGGTGCCTCTTCTGCTAACCTTTTTTTTTTTAATCGTGATAACATATATATAGTAAAATTTCCCATTTTAACCATTCTTAAGTGTTCAATTCAGTGGCATCAATTACATTCACAATGTCGTGGTACCATCACCAACATCTGTTACTAAAACTTTTCATCACCCCAAACAGAAACTCTGTACCCATTAAGCAATAACTCCCCCATTCCTATCCCAACCCCCCACCCTAGCTTCTGGTAACCTCTAATCCACTTTCTGACTCTATGAATTTGCCTGCTCTAGATGTTTCAGGTAGGCAGAATCATACAATATTTGTCTTTTGTATCTGGCTTATTTCCCTGAGCATAATGTTTTTCAAATTCACCTATGACGTCGCATGGATCAGAAGCATTCTTTCCTGTGACTGAATAGTAATCCCCTGTACCTATATACCACATTTTGTTTATCGACCTATCTGCTGATGGACACTTGGGTTATTTCCATCTTTGGACTCTTGTGAATAACGCTATGTTCACTGGTGTATACATATCCTGCTTGCTTTTTAATTATCAGAGAATCTCAAATTTCTGCATAGAGCCCTCTTCTTGCCTTACCCCAGGACCTTCCTAAGTGATTCAGTTCACAGCCATTTCCAGGGGAGGACTCATTCACAGTGCTTTCCTTACATGCTCCATGAGCATCACAAACTTATTAAGACTCGAAGTAACCCCACCCTCATCCCTCCTATATTCTTCCTGATATATTCCTAATTTGAGTTCATGGTAGCACCAGCTACCCTGACATCGTGGCCTCACCCCTCTTCCCCACCTCCCAGTAACCAGTCACCAACTGTTTCTTGGCTCTACTTCTTCAACAGTTCCCAAATCAGTCCTCTTCTCTCTAGTCTCAACATCACTGTCCTAATTCAGTTCTTTCATCTCAATTCTTTGCCCACAACCATGTATCTCTCGCCTGGCTTTCCTGCCTCCAATCTGGCCCCCCTGGCTCTGGCACTCCACAACCACCCTCCGCCAGGCTGCCAGACCACTTCAAAATGCAATTCCCTGCTTAAAAAGCTCTCATCTCAAAATAAATGGAATTCCTTGGCCTGGCATGCAAGGCCTGATGTTACATATCTCTCTAACCTGATATTTTGTTTTTCTGCTCATCCTTCTCTATCTTTGAGAAATATCAAGCCACCCAAACCACCCCCATCTCCAGTGCTGTGTCATGCCTACATGCCCTGGCTCACTCTTTGCCAGCTGTCTCCTCGCCTTTGCTCACTGCCCCTCTTACTCAGAATGAGTCTTACTCAGAATAAGACCTGAGACATCCCCTTCTTCGGGAGGCAATCCCTGAACACACTGGCTGACCAACTGTGTTTTCATAGAGATCCACGCATATTATATTGTATTTTAGTTGTTTGATCTTCAATTTTCTAATTTTTTCTATCCCCAGTGTCAGGAACCTTGCCTGACATTCAGAGGCACTCTATAAATGTTTGAGTCAAATTTTTTTGAAGGAGTGTACATCCACTTCTATTTATTCCTTCAAAGTTACTACTCTAATTTCCATATGGGGACAACTAATTTTGATAAAGATGTGAAAAAAATGGTCTTTTCAACAAATTGTACTGGAACAATTAAATATTCATATGTGAAAAAATAAAAGAACTTCAATCCCTATATCATATTGTCTTAAAAAATTAACACAGAATGGATCATAGAGCTAAATATAAAACCTAAAACTACAAAACTTTAGAAGAAACCGACATGGTAAGCAAACTCACTGCCCAACCCCTTCTACATGGGACATAACTCCCAGGGGTGTAAACCTCCCAGGCAACATGGGACAGAAATCCCAAGATAAGACAGGACATGGCATCAAGGGATTGAGAAAACCTTCTTGATCAAAAGGGGGACAAGAGAAATGAGACAAACTAAAGTGCCAGTGGCTGAAAAATTTGAAAGAGTCAAGCATTTATCCTGGAGCTTATTCTTACATATTATATAGATATCCTCTTTTTAGTTTATGGTGTATTAGAGTGCCTAGAGGGAAGTACCTGAAACTGTAGAGCTGTGTTCCAGTAGCCATATTTCTTGAAGATGATTGTATAATGATATAGCTTTTGCAATGTGACTGTGTGATTGTGAAAACCTTGTGCCTGATGCTCCTTTCATCTACAGTATGGACAGATGAGTAAAAAATATGGATAAAAAATAAACAAATAAAAAGGGGAACAAAGGTTAAAATAAATTGAGTAGATTGAAATATTAGTGGTCAATGAGAGGGAGGAGTAAAGGGCATGGCATGTATAAGTTTTTTCTTTTTCTTTCTTTTGCTGGAGAAATGCAAGTGTTCAAAAAAATGATCATGGTGATAAATACACAAGTATGTGATGATATTGTGAGCCATTGATTGTACACCATGGATAGAATGTTTGCATGTCAAGAATGTCTGGATGTTTGTTTGTTATGTACAATAAAAATATTTTAAAAAGAAACTTTTAGAAGACAATATTTGTGAGCTTGAGCTAGACAAGGACTCCTTGATATAATACCAAAAGCACAATCTCTAAAATAAAAAAAATCATAAATTGGACTGCAACAAAATTAAAAGCATTTTTTCTCAAAAGACACCATGAAGAGAATGAAAAGACAAGCCAGAGGCTGGGAGAAAATATTATATAAAAAGCATATATCTGATAAAGGACTTGTATCCAGAACATACAAGAACTTAAATAAAACTCAATAATAAGAAAACAAAAAATCCCATTTTAAGAATGGGCAAAGATTTGATTAGACACTTCATAAAAGAAAATATATAGTGGCAAATAAGTATATGAAAAGCTGCTCAACATCAT
This sequence comes from Myrmecophaga tridactyla, assembly GCA_004026745.1. NCBI lineage: Eukaryota > Metazoa > Chordata > Mammalia > Pilosa > Myrmecophagidae > Myrmecophaga > Myrmecophaga tridactyla. The sequence goes on from PVIY010003431.1 coordinate 101,896, forward strand.
TAGTAATTAGGAAAATGCAAACGTTTAAAATTAAAAAGCTTGACCATAACAAGTGCTGACGAGGATGTGAGGAACTCCTATACGCCCTGATGGGAATGTAAAATGGTACAACTCTTGGAAAACAGTTTGGCAGTTTCTCAAGAAATTAAACATACCCACCTACGATATGATTCAGCCGTTCTACTTCTAGGCACTTACTCAAAAGAAAAGAAAGCATACGTCCACACAATGATTTGTATACAAATGTCCCACTAGCTTTACTTGTAATAAAGAAAAACTGGAAGCAGCCATCAACAGGTGAATGAATAAATAAACGGTTGAACATACATACAATGGAATATCACTAAGCAATAAAATGGAATGAAAGAAGCCAGACAAAAACGTATACATACTGCCAGCTTCCATATGTATATACTTTTCTAGAAACTGCGAACTAAATTTTAGTTCACTCGGGGACAAGCCAGGTTGACTGGGGGGAGTAGGAAGAGGTAGGAGGGAGGAATTACAAAGGGGCATCAAGAAACGTTTTTTTGGGTGATAGAAACTTGTCAAATTATATACTTTTGAATATGTGCAGTTTATTGCATGTCAATTGTTCCTCAATTAAAAAGCCTTTCTTATCAAACAAAATCACAAAATTAGTATTCTTCTGGGTTGTTTCTATCTGTTCCCTACCCTAACTTCTCACCCCACAACAAACTAAACAATTTCAACTTTGTCTATGCTTACTAACTCCAGTTCCTCTGCTTCTTCTATATCCTAAGCTGCCACCCTGTCTCACTCTACTCTCAGAAATCACCAAGGTTCTCCTTCTTTAGAAATCCAAAGGTCTTTTCTTGGTTTTCAGGTTTTGAAGCTCTCTGAAAAATCCTAACTGGAGCTTTTTTCTTGAAATCCTCTTTTCACATTTGCGATGATATGACACTATTCTGATTTTCATTCTGATTGCTTATGCCCCAACCTCCCATACATAATTCCCCTCCATCTATAACCCTGGTTGTGAGTGTTCCCCCAAATCTAATGCTCTGGGTTTAGCCCTTGGTCTGCTGTTCTCTTCACGGTACACATTATCCTTTGAAGAACTTATTTATTCCCCACAATTGGCTCTATTCAGATAACTCCTAACCCCTATTCTCCAGCCCCAATTTCTCATCCACACATTAGACTCTTATTTCTGGCTGCTAATAGGAAATGTCCCCTTGGAAATTCTTCCAAACTCCAAGTGCCAAATGTAACCCATTTTCTTTTCATAGAATCGGGGACTTTCTGACTTCCCAGTTTCAATGAATAGCACCAGTTGTCCACATGCAAATCCAGGCCAGAGCTGTCTTGCACTCTCCCATCCCTCTAGCCACTCTATCGCTCACTTACAAGTGCTAAGCCTTCCTGTGCCTCCCATCCACTGCCCCTTTTCTGTTCCCAGTGTCCCCACCCTTTCCTCTCTCCTGCAATACCCTTAAACTGTCTCCTGCCACCTGCCTCTCTTGTACCACTGCAGCCACTCCCCACTGCAGATTCACCTGCCTGGCCCCCAAGCCCTCCCCAATCTGGCCTGAACAAGCCTTTCTAGGTTCATATTTTACTATATTCTGTGACCTCTAGGTTGGCTTCACTGAACACTGAATAGAGTATGTCATTTCACCCTGTGTCTTTTGTCCAGGTGGTCTCCTTTCCTTGGAGAGTGCCAAGATTTTCTTTACCCATTTCCTAATCCTACCTAAATTATGTCCCACTCTGATACCCCACTCCCATCTGCTTCAGGTAAGCATCAGACAGCTCCAGCCTGTGCTGATCGCTCCCTCTCCTCAAATCCCCTAAAGCATTTCCTGTCTGGACCATTCATTTTTGCACCTAATCATGTGCTTTGTAACCAATAGAGGTAATGTATTCATTCACTCGTTCACTCTATCATTCCTTTATTAATTCATCAAAAACCAAGTAAATCTACCTAAAGTAAGACAGTATATATATATATGGAAGAATAAGATAGTCTCTGTTTTCAAAGTGTCAGGAGGAAGACATGATCATAGAAGCAAATAGGCACTGTCCCATATGATAAGTGAGATGGCAAAATCTCATAATGTTGCAGCCACACACCAGGTGCTTACTGTGCTGGGAAATCAAAGAGAACCAAGACATGGTGCTGAGCTCACAAGTTGGGGGAGCCAGATCTAGAAGCAAACCTTTACAGTACAATGAAGAAAGAGGTTCAATAGAGAGAATTACAAAGCTCTAAGGAAGCACAGACAAAGGGAAACCAGAATCTTTCAGGTGGTGCTGAAGGTGGGGGATTGGGGGCTGGGTAGCTTTAGGGAAGGCCTCTGGCATTTATCTAATACTTACGTGTTGAGTGCCAACCACCTCCCAGAAACTGTACCCAGTGACCTTCTGTAGGCATGCGAGCTTTCCAGGAAGGCAGGGGAGCAAAGTGTGCTCTAGTGTGCAGAGCTTAGGAAGGCACGAGGAAGCCTGGAGCAAATGGTTTAACTGGTGGAAAGAGCCCAAGCTCCTGGCAGAGGAGTCTGAACAAAGGAGACCAGGAATCTGAGCATGAAGGGGCTTGTGTGTCATGCCAGGGCACACGGACATTACCCTTTAGTGAGGAGGAGTAATTGGGGGACTTTGAGCCGAGTATGACATCATAAGATTTGCATTTTAGGGCAATCACTCTTATAGCTTATTAGATATATTCTGGAGAAAGAGTTGAAATTTGCACTGGGAAAATCAGCTAAGGGGTTATTTTAATAGCTCAGGAAAGAGGAATGAGGCAGATTCTGAAGGACAGGACGATGAGGATCAAAGAGGTGACATAACGTCAAGGGATATTTATAAGGTAGAATTAACAGGGGTGACAGATCGGGGAGGAGAGAGAGGAACTGAGAATAGCTCCCCAGTTTCACTTACTTCTTAGATGGTGACATCACCAATCAACATAAGGAATACAGGGGCTTAGAGATGAGGGCTGTTCTTTTTGGTATTTTTTTTTTGAGAAGGGTAGAGATGATGATGTTGGTGTCATATTCATAAACTGTTCGTCAAAGTAACGGGCCTGGCTTTCCAGAGAACCGTCTAGGCTGGAGACACAGACTTGGGAGACTTCAGGGTCAGGTGTATCAGACAAATTGCCAGCGAGGTTTATTTCAAGGAATTGGCTCACATGACTGTAGGGGCTGGACAGTCCAAAATCTGTAAGGCGGGCAGGCAGCCTGGAAACTCAAGCAGGAATTGATCCTGTGTTCTTGAGGCAGAATTTCTTCCCCCTCAGAGCTGCTCAGTTTCACTTCAAAGTCCTTTCAAGTGATTAGATGAGCCCATATTCTAACTCAGGGTTGTCCAATCGAAATACAATGCAACCATGTATGTAATTAAATACTATGCATTTTCTAGGAGCCACAATTCAAAAAGCAAAAAGAAACAGATGGAATGAATTTAAATAATACTTGATTTAACCACTTTTCCCCAATGTTGTTATGTCAACATCTAATCAATATAAAAACTACTGAGATCTTTTATATTCCTTGTTTTCATGTGAAAACTTCAAAAGCCAGCATATATTTTATACTTAGAGCAAGCTCAATTCAGACTAGCCACATTCCAAATGCTTACTATCTAGCAGCTACCCTATCACACAGCACAGGGCTAACTGGTGCTGAGACAGGCAGCTGTAGATAAATATTTGGGGAGGGAAGTGGAGAGAGACTGAACTTGATAGGTTCTATTTTCTCAGAGAGCAAGAGTGACAAAGATAGGGTAGATGGCTGCAGGTGAAAGCGTAGGATAGTTGCTCTGATATGTAAATGGACTTCTGTTGTGGGCCCAGTTGAAATGAACGGACATTGGTGTGTTTCTGAAAGCAGCCTGAAGGCACAGAGGAAGCAAAGCAGGTAGATGTAAGAACTGATCAGTAGTAGGAGGTTATCCGGGTGGGCGGGCAGGATGAGGGGACAAAGCTACTGAAGGTGCTGACTGGGACACGGCGAGGGTGATAGGCTGTGGCCTTTTGACTGGACAGCACAGGGAGTGAAACCCAGAAAGAGATGTCCAGTTGGGCAGCTCCACAGTGGATGAAAGGCTGTAGAATATTTGGGACACGTGGATATGCGAATGCAGGGAAGAACAGGAGGGTTGGGACTAAGGTGGTAAAAGGCAGGAGGATAGGATGTTGTTTTCAGGCTGTGGGGTTTTGAAATTTAAGATTTTAGAGGCAGAAGAGAATTGAGGATTGCCAGGATCCAGAATGTGGCCTGTGACAGTGAAATGCAAGGAAGTTAATGGCCCAGAAGGTGATGACACTAGACGGAGGGATACTGGCTTGGAGGAGCATCAGCTGGAGAGCATCTGATGCGGGAGGGAGAGGAAGGCTGTGAGCCGGGAGTCAAAGTCCTTGGTGGTGAGCGGAGACTTGAACTGCTGAACAACAGGAGCAGTGAAAGAGCCAGGGTTCCCGTGAAGACAGCAAAGAAGAGTTTGGAGACTGCATTGGGGAGCCATGGAAAGGCAGCTGCCGTTCTTTGGAGCGAGCAGTTGCCTCTGGAGGTGGGTGCGAGGGAAGCACTTCACTGACAAGTTTGGGTTCCGGCAAGCAGAGTGGCCGTATGTGGTGGGCTAGACTTCTTGGCTGAAGGCTCCATGTGCAGGTGGCAAGGGCCTGAAGGGAAAGTGCAGGGCAGCTAAGGGGAGGAACTGAGGAAGGAGGAAGGGAGATGGAGGCTCCGCACAAGGGAGCTGGGGATGTGCAGATGGGCTGCTTTTAAGCTATGAACACCGTGAAGGCAGGGACTGGGTCTCCTCTTGTCCGGTACCCCTCCTCTGGCTCAGCCCAGATCTGGGCAAATGTTTGGTATGTGTGCCTTGCAAACTTGTTAAGAGACTTGAATCTGATGGGAGGTGATGGTGAGAATTTCATCACGCAGTCCACCTTTTGGTCCCTGCCTTCCTTCATTCTTCACACTTCCCCAGTTAGCAAAGGGACATGACCCCTGGATAAATAATATGAATAAAGTCCGTGGCATAACTAGCAATCACAGCTGCATTTTGTACCTTATTAACATGGCCACTTGTAAGGTCCCTGTATGCACGATTCACATTCCTAATTAACCTTCTTCAACTGTTCTATTCTCTCTCCAGGTCTTGCCACCTCCTTCCAGGTTTTCTGCTGGGGAGAACAGTCCCCATACATTCTACTTTTGCAGGGGTGGCAAAAGGAGCCCCCAGCTAGGTCTGGGCATCTGGCTCAGATGCACGATGGTGGCAGGGCAGTGCCTGGCATATGTACCCACATGCTTGGCCACCACACACAGAGCCAGTCTGGGGTGAAGCAGAGGGCTGAAGCTGTCTGCTTGTCTCCTCTAATGGCTGCTGGTGACAGCCTTCTGTGGCGTTATGGGACAGAACAAACGCAGGCAGAGGCATGGGGATTAACAGGGACAGCTGGGGGTCTCATGGGGTCTATGGGAGAAGGATATCAGGCAAGGTCTGCCCACGACTTCCAGAGCAGTTTGAGCCCAAACCAGCTTTATTTTGGTTTGGGTAATTCAATTTGATGAGCATCTAATGCTATCTAATGCCAGGCACACGGGGTAAATGTAGTTGAGAGCAGAAGACATGAAGATGTGAAGCAGCTCTGCCTCTGCCCTCCAAGACTCACAGGCTAGTTGGGGAGATGGCGAAGGGGTTGAGCACTGAGGCAGAGAGCAGAAGCTATGTGTTGAGCAGACTCAGAATGTGAGCCCAGGTGGACACCTGGCTGCTGCCAACCCAAGAATCCACCACCCAATGCTGTTGGCAGACCCGGCCTGTCAATCTCCATCTTGTGACACCACCACAGAGTGACCGCTCCCTCCTTGAGTGCAGCCACAGTACCACTGAGGGGAGCTTATCTCTACATCCCACTCAAGGCTGTGAATTAACGAGTGTGATGCCCACTAACATTTATAATCCAAGACCCTGTCCCCTCTAATCAGAAATGACTGTTACAATGGGAGTTAGAAATTTGATCTGTTTGGTTGACGCTAATCCCCCTTGCACCCAGAGAAAAGGGCAACCAAGAGACAATGACAGATTAGTACTGTTTTGAGTTCTTTTCAAGGATATGGCTATAAAAATCGGAAAGGCCATTGCTTTGCTTTACTTGTTTCCATCTTGAAGTTGACTGTCTCTTTTTTTCCCAGGAGATCAAAAAACAAGCAAAGGGTCTTCTCATAGGTCCCTCTGGGGAAGAGTCAGAACAGGGCAAGGAAAATTCATCCAGCATGACACTGGGGTTTAGAGAGCCTAAGAGAGGGTCCCACAGTGGGAGAAGGACAGAATATCCATTCATTCATTCAACAGATAATCAGATCACCTGTCAGCTTCCTGTCGCCCCTTCCCTATGGTGGAAGGGAGGAGATTCACAGCAACAAAATCTGTCAAACTACAGCTCGCGTTATCATCACAGTTCCAGGCTGGGAATGGCAGTCACCGTTCTGAGTACTGGGGAGAAAGGCAGAGTTCTTATGGGGCCCACTTCTGGAACACAGGGCAGGCCCCTGTCTTCCTATCCCCCTCAGCCTCTCTGAGGCCAGGGCCTCCCTGCCACACACCTCCTTTGTAGAATGTACAATCTCAAATATCCTTTGCTGTACCTCACCAACCCAAATACCTCTCAGGTTTGTCTTCCCTCAAAAACTCATATTTTGCACCATATTTCTCCTTGAAACTAACTTACCTATTTAACCTGGTGTCCAGGGGTGCCTCAGGGCTATTCCTAAGGAATCATTTACTCAGGAATCTGTGGAGGGACAACGAGGAGGAGATAGGGCAGCCTTTAGGGGACAGCCATGGCCTTGGCCACATGAGTGCCCAGGAGGGCAGGCAGGGGGTGCATGGAAGGAGGGACAACTATGAAGCTTCTGAATCAGAGCCCAGCAGACCAAGCTGGCAAGGAAGCTGCCTCAGCCCTACTCTTCTAGGAAAACTGACACTGCCTGGCTGAGTTTCCTAAAGAGCTGTTAGCTGAAAGAGATGCTCAGTGGCTCTCACTGGATGTTCAAAATGCATAGAGGGACAAGGGAAAAGAAATATCAATAACCTGCAAAGGGTAAACAGCAATCTCACTCAGGAACCATATGTCACAGAAAAAAGAAAAAAAATAAAAAGCTAGTAAATGTAATTTAGGATAGACCACGCAATCACCCACTTTAAAAACTAAGGACGGAGACCATAAATCCACTAAACTTCAAATCTTTATAATGGGCCATTAAATGGGAGAGAAAAAGAGGGAGGGAGGCGAGGATGAAATGAAAAAGAAAAAGGAAAGGGGATAGATGGAGGGAAGAAGGAAAGAGGAAGGAAGGAGAGAAGAAAGAGGAGGAAAGAAAATCTGTGTGCAGGGTAGGGGATGGGAGTTAGGGAGAGAAATATGGGATTAGTGAGACAGAACTTGAAACAGGTGCCAACTGAAAAACAGAGGAAAGAAAAACAACATGAAACAGGCACATTCCCAGAGGCCCATTCCTGAGGGCTTCTCATTCTGTTGCCAAAGAGATTTAAAGTCACAACTGTCGGCATAGATGGAGACACAATCTTACCCTGTGACTAGAAAACACTCAGTTATTTTTTTCTCAACTCCCATGGCCACCACCCTAGCTTCAAGCAGGGTTTCTCGCCCTCAGCATTATTGATATTTGGGGGTGCAGTCCATTGTTGTGGGGGCTGTCCTGGGCACTGGAGGATGTTTAGCAGCATCTCTGGCTCCCACTCGATGCCAGGAGCACCCTCTCAAGTTGTGACAACCAAAAATGTCCCCAGATAGCTACATGCCCCAGGGTGAGGAGATTAGTGGCCTCTGGCTGAGGACCATTGGTTTGGACCATCATCACTTCATAACTTAACTCTTGCCCCTAACACTTCTCCCTTCTTTTGGGGTCTTTCTGCTCCAATATCCCTTACATAGGCACAAGAGAACCACCCCCCCACCCCCACCCAGGGCACCACTTTGCTAGTGTCACTTCACTATCCAGAACCATTTAAAATCATTCCAGTGGCAATTGAAAGCAGGAACTCAAACAAAATATTTGTACGCCAATGTTCACAATAGCCGAAAGGGGGGAAATAAACCAAGTGTTTATCACCAGGTGAAAGATAAACAAAATGTGGTCTATCCACGCTATGGAATATAAGTCAGCCATGAAAAGGAACAGAGGTTTGATACATGAGACAGGGATGCACTTTGAAAACATTGCACTAAGTGAAATACGCCAGGCACCAAAGGATAAATATTGCATGATTCCACTGATATGAAACACCCAGAGTAGGACAATACACAGCAGCAGAAAGTGGATTAGAGGTTACCAGGAGCTAGGGAAGGAGGGAGTGGGAATAAGGAGTTATTGCTTAATGGGTACAGGGTTTCTGCTTGGGTCGATGACAAAGTTCGGAAAGGGATGATGGTGATGGTAGCACGACACACTGAAAGTAATTAATGCCACTGAATTGCACACTCAATAGTGGCTAACTTGGTAAATTATGTATATGCATTACCACATTTTAAAAAAAGCATCCCAGTGTCTACTGAATAAATCTAAAAATAATATCGGATACCTACTATGTGCCAGGCTTTGTTCCAAGTACTGGAATTACAGTGGCGACTCAAGGACCTCATGTTCTAGTTGGAGAGGCACACAACGAACATGTAAAGAGGTAAATAACTACAGAGCTGGACCGGGAGTGGGAGCGGACCCCAGGGAGCCCTGATTTTACCATTACACCCCGAGAGGGGCCTCAGCTGCCGCAGCCGGCCTGTCCCCACCACCGCAACCCTGGGCAGGAGGCCCAGCCCCAGCAGCTGCCAGCGGACCCCCACGCCACCCCACCCCGCGCGCTCCACGCTGCAGACACCCAGCCCTGCAGCCGCGTCCCCGGGCGCCTCACTTGGGCGCCTGCCGGTCGGGACAACAGAGTTATTGCAATGAGCATTTGGAGCCCCGTAGAATGGTTCAGGGTTAAGAAACCGATATGGTTTCATTAGCAGGAATGACATCAAGGAAGATGTGTTTGTACACCGGGCTGCCAGGAGGAAGGGAACCCAGGAAGTGCCTTCGCGGCGTAGGAGATGGAGGGGCTGCGGAGTTTGACGTCGCTAAAGGAAACGAGGGGGCGGACGCAGCACATGTCCCAGGCCCGGGTGGAGTTCCAGGGCAACGCAGTGGGCACGCAGCAGGCCGCAGCCACGGCGGACCTTCTCCACGCCGCGGGGGGTCCTCCACGCAATCCCCAGCAGAATTACCAGAACACCGAGAGTGGGGGAAGAACAGGGATCAGAGGGTGCTCGCGAAGGCCAGGCCCAGCAACGCCGGCCCTACAGCAGGCCCGGGTTCCCACCCTTCCTACATGCGGAGACCCCGTGGGCGCAGACCGCAGCGTTCCAACCCTCCTGTGCAAGGAGAAGAGACGGAGGGTGCTGACAAACCGGGAGCGGGAGGACAAGGCAGACCAGTGAGGCAGAATAGTATTGGGGTTATAGGGCACGATGCCGCAGGGGCCCTCCTCGCCAAAGACAGCCTAGGGAGGACGGCGAGGAAGATGATAGGGAAAATCAAGGAGATGCCGCCCTAAGTTCAATTACAGACGCAGACGCCCCCTAAAGCACGAGACGGCAGAGACAAAAGCGGCCGATGCACTCCCGAGGCTGAGCAGGCAGGCAGGGGCTGAGTCAATGCCAACTTACCATCTCTCCTATCAGCCGGTGTAGTCATCCAACAAGAAGTGAATATGAAATGCCAGCAACAAGAAAGATTGGAGCTGCTTTCTGCCCACTGGCCAGATACACCAGAACTATCTGCATTGTCTAGGCAGTATGGAGTTTTTATTTTTACCTAAGGACATCTCTTTTTGGTAATGACACACGTGTTTTGTTTTGTTTTTTAAAAGCCTGGCTCTTCTCAATACACCTTTAAAGGTTTTTAAATGGTTTCATATCTCAAGTTGAGATTTTTAAGAACCTCATTTTTAATTTGTAATGAAAGTATGCAACTTGATTTTTTTTAAAAAGCCAATTTCAAGCACCTGTTAATAAGGGTCTTAAATAATAATAATAATAATAAAAGGGATAACTACAGGATAATTTCAGATAGCAAGAAGTACCGTGAAAAAAATAAGTTAGGATTGTTAGGAGAGAATGACAGAGGATGGTCAGGGAAGGTAAGTCTCTAAAGAAGCAATATCTGAGCTGAGATCTGCATAGTAGGGAGAGGTGAAGAACATTCCAAGCTGCAAGAATGAGCACAAGAAACACAGAACAAAAAAAACGAGCTTGGCAAGGTTGGAGTCCAGAGGCTGGGGTGAATGGGGGAAGGATGTAACATGAAGAGGAGATCTGATCAGATGCCCGATCAGATCGGGCATGGTGAGAAGCACCATTTCATTCCAGTTACGACGGGCAGTCACTGGGGGGTTACAGACAGTGCAAACTCCCTAACCTCATTCTAGGCCCCTTTAATCTAGTCTAACCCGCTTCCCCAGCTTTATCTGCTCTACTTCTTCATATGAACTTGATGTTCTAAACCAGTGGTTCTCCAGCTTGAGTGAGCATCGGAATCACCTGGAGGGCTTCAAACAGATTTCTGGGCTCCAACTCAGAGTTTCTGATTCAGTATAGGTCTGGGGTAGGAACTGAGAATTTTCATTTCCACCAAAGTTCTCAGACGGTGCTGACACTGATAGTCCAGGGACCACACTTTGAGTGGCTCTCTCTGAATAAACTTTACTATTCTGAGATAGCTTTTTGATCATGCTGTTTCCACTGCTGAGAATGCCCACTCCTCTATCCCTCCTCTGCATTCTCTGTATATTGAAATCCCAGCCGGCCATCAAGATGCCACTGAAAAGCATCAGATTCACACACGCCTTCAGTGACTACCCCAGGCGAAAGGACCACTCCTCCCTTGTCCAGTGGTCCTCCAGGGTGGGTGCCACCCATCAGGTGTGAACACCTTCTGACCTGTGTGATGGCCTCAGCTACCCTTCTAAACCGGGACTTCTTCCAGGGCACGGACCCCATCTTAACAAATCTGTCCAGAATCCCTCTCTTTTCTTTTCTGTTTTAAAGGAGGTGAGCTATAACTCAAACAGCCACTTGTATAAATGTGTAATAGTTGTGTCTTCTTTTATATTTTACAAGGCATTTTCACACACCTTATCTCAATTATACCTTATAATAATCTATGAGATAGTAAAATACATCACTATTCCCATTTTATAGATGAATATTCAGAGGCCCAGAAAGAGGAAATGAACTCAAGGACACAGACCCGAAGGAACAAATCCAAAAATCAGCTCTTCTGCTCTCCTACTCCATCCGTTGCGATGCTTCTTATAGAATATTCTGCTTAGTAAATCACCTCTTATCTCTTATATGCTAAATGGTGAGTAAATACTAGCAGGCTAGTTGGGAGGAAGGCAAGAAGGCAAGGGAGGAGAGAA